>SKCR01040668.1:0-57239 GCA_019454045.1 Zanthoxylum bungeanum
TGGTTTGTAATCGGTTAATTGGTCGGTTCGGTTATACAAATCTCATAACCATAACTGAACTGAAAAACTAAAAAATTAAAAATCTTAACCGAAAAAATAGATTTAATCATAATAACCGAACCATTATAAAAAATGGGTCGGAACGGTTCTATTAATCGGTTAAAATCGATTAATGCACACTCCTATTGAAAACCCTATCGGCAGCCCAAGCAAAATTAGAGCAGCCCGCTGGAGTGAAAATCCGAAAGGACAGTCCAGGCAAAAGTTAAGGCATACCTGCAATAGCAAATGACTACCTAGAAAATGGAAAGTGGGCTCATGCTTAATCCCATTTAAACCATTGAGCGCCTCAGCCAGAATTATCGAAATATGGTTGTAACCACGTCTGATGTCATAGATAATGTGGAGTAGCTTATAGTCACCTCTCTCACTGTCGCGACTCACCAAGAGATATCGAGCCAATATATAAAATATGATCACACTCCTCCGACAATAAGACCCTACGTCCATAGAAGAAGAGGCCTTTATGAGCGCTTTCAATTCAATAGACGTGGGACATGGTATTACTCTCTCCATTTCATCCGAACTAAAAGAAAAGACTTCAAAAGACTGTGATGGATAATAGTTCCTGAAAAATGGCATAGCCAATAGAGTGGAACGAGAGAACCGCAAGCCTAGAATGACAAAAAATTCCTTAGGCATATGTATAACTCATGGCCGCAGAAACAGAAAACATAATTTTCAATATCCCATAATGACAAAGATGCCTTCAGAAAAAAAATAGTCTTTCTTGACTCGTTGGAGATGTTGTAGCGTAGAGAACGGGGATGGATCTTGGAGCGACCAGTCTGAAACCTCCCGAATCAGAGACACAACAATGTCTTGCAAGATGCGTGTCGTGGCTTTGGGAAAGAGCCACCAGGTGTGTAAATGCCCTGTCGGATAAAAGAAAAGGTTGGCCGAAAATGCCTATAGGACTAGGAGGGACCAACTAGGGGTCTTCGCAGTGCGGTTTAGGTCGGTTTTTTTCATTTTACACCCCAAACCGCGCGGGTTGGCGGGTTGGGAAATTAGAAAACAAAACCATAAATTTGATAAGGAAAACTATCACAGTTCGGGTCGGCGGTTCATTGGTTTGAGCGGTTCGGGTCAAAAAATTTTTAAAGAAAATTTTGTTTCTTTCAAATAATAATTAAAGAGAAAAATACATATTTTTCTTTTATACAGTGCATATTGTCATATGAATATTGAATGTCTTAAATATCTTGGCTAAAGAAAAAATACACTAATGTCTAATTTGTACGTGGGTTGGCGGTTTAAGCAGTCGGGTCATGGTTTGGGTCAAAATTTATGGTTTGGGCGGTTCGAGTCACGATTTGGGTCGAAACCGCGCACCGATCTAAAATTTACGGTTTGATTCAGGCTGAAAATAAAATCAATTTCAATATTTTTTAAGATTCGTGCGGTTTGATTCGGGTCGGGTTGTATTTTGAACCGAAACCACGAACACCCCTAGGACCAATAGTAAGACGATCTAAGTGACGTTGTCATGAGGGCAAATGAGACCCTAGGATGGACAAAAAAGGAAGAAAGTGGCATTTGATGGTCAAAATAATGTAGAAACAAGTTCTATTTATAGGGTTTTAAAAACCTGAAGCATGAACAAATTCCTGATCTCAAGTGGAACTATGTTGGCATAAGGTGTAAGACGATATTCAGACAGACACATGACACATGTCAGACCAGATTTTTTCCCAAGTCAGGCCGAATATGATGGTTGTTGTTCATGGGTTGTAAAGAAGAAACATGGAATAAACAAAATGTTTTCTTTTCATTGCATAAGAAAGTTTGTACAAAAAGGTTGGTGATTACAATGATAGTAAAAAATAAAAAAGGAAAAAACAGACTACTCTGAAGACCCTTCCTCACTGAACTCCTCCGCGAGATCAGGTGCTTGCGATGCCTCATCAGAATGTAATCCCTTGGTATGAACCTCACATCGCCTAGAACTGGCCTCCAAATGAGATAGACGTCTACGAGCAATCTCAAGTTAGCGTTCAAGGCGTTCATAATCTTTAACCTGAGCTTCCATTTCCTCCAAAAACAGACTACTTTTTCCTTTCACCTTTCGGTGATGCCGATCACGAGTATTTTCCAATAATTTTAAATAAGTATTTCCCATTCAAATAACAAACAAACGTATATAAGTACAAGTCTTTATTCATAAAGGTAAAACTCTATTTATATTCTTAGGGATCTACTGTCCATCTTACAACTCTTTGTGGGTCATTCTAAAAGAGGCTCTATTGAAAGTACCTCTACAAAATTTCCCCGTTCTGGAACTTTTTGAGTCGGGTGTCATCCAGCTGCTCCAGGTGATAGGCACCCAACCTGATGACCTCTGCCACTTTGTAAGGCCTTTCCCATTTTGCTTCCATGGAGCCTTTCTCGGGTTTCTTTGTATTCAGAGTGACCATTCTTATGACTAAGTCTTCGGGATGAAAAGTTCACATCCGAACCTTTTTGTTATAAAAACGGGCCACTTTGAGTATTGACCTCATTTTTTCCTCCTCCACTAGATCCAGATCGCACTTGACGAGGTCATTATTCTATGTTTTCTCAAAGTGCTAGACCCGATAAGTCATCATCCTGATCTCTGCTGGGATTATTGCTCACATCCGTAAGCTAATGAAAATGGGATCTCACCCGTGGAGTCTTTGTAGGTCATCCAGTGCGCTTATAAGACTTCCGGTAGCTCCTCAACGCACAAGCCTTTACACAACCCAAGCCTCGCCTTCAAATTACTTTTGAATATTTTGTTTGCCACTTCCACTTATCTATTGGACTTCGAATGAGCATGTGATGCAAATCTCAGGGAAATTTGGGGATCTTCACTGAATTTCTTAAATCCCGCACTATCAAACTACTTTCCATTGTCCGTTATGATGGCCCGCAGAATCCCGAAATGGCAGACAATACTCTCCTACACAGAGTCTGTGACCCTCTTCTCAATTATAGTGGACAACAGCTAGACCTCCACCCACTTGGTGAAATAATCAATTGCCATAATTACATACTTGGCCTGACCCATTCTCGTAGGCGATGGTCCAATAAGATCCAAACCCCATTTAGCAAATGGCCAATGACTCGATATAGTCGTCAATTGCTCGGGTGGTTTCTTGGGCACGTCTGCATTCCTCTAGCATCTATCACACGCTCAGGCTACGCTGAGCCTATCATGTGCATCATTGGCCAATAATAACCTTGCATGAGCGCTTTATGGGCAATCGATCTCCCACCAGCATAATTCTCGTAGATGCCCTCATGGATTTCCCTCATCACATAATTAGCTCCATCGGGCCCAAGAAACCTCAGGTTTGGCATTGTGTAGCCCCTTTTGTAAAGCACATGATCTATCAAGAAAAAAGATGCACTCTGATATTTCAGCCTACCAGCTTCCTTCTTGTCCTCTGATAAATCTCCAGACTCCAGGTACCTCTTGATCGGGTCCATCCATGTTGGCTTAACTTCAACCTCTACTTCTACCACACCCGATCCTCCCATACTCTTCGGGTCAAGAATCTCCAAGGGAATAGCTTGGGGATCTTAGACTTTATGGATGATGCCAATCGGGTCAATGAATCTGCCTGTTGGTTATTTTCCCGACTGACCTGCTCGAATGTGACATTCCCCATTTATTCTAGCAACTTCTTCACCTCCATGAGATATGCTATCATGTTGGGCTCCCTTGCTTGAAACCATCATTCAACTGCTGGATGGCCATCTAAGAATCACTCTTCAAAATCACATCTCTTACCCCAACCGCATCACAGAGCCTCAGCCCAGATCGCCGCATACTCAACCTCATTGTTAGTTGCTTCAAACTCAAATCTCAATGCGTAGCTCAAGTCCTCATCCTACCCATTATTGAGGATGACTCCAGCCCCACATCCTTGCGAGCTGATCGACCCATCAACAAACAACTCATATTTTCCTCTTCCCCGACCACCGTAACTTGGGGCCCGGTGAATTCCGTCACGAAGTCAGCTAGAGCTTGCTCCTTAATAGAAACCCGAGACAAGTAACATATATCATATTCACTAAGTTCTATTGACCATTTCACCAGATGACCCGAGGACTCAGATTTATGCAAAATTTATCTAAGTGGATGGTCGGTATATACCCCGATGAGGTTATTTTAGAAGTAGGGTCGTAACTTCCTTGCTATAGTGACTAAGGATAAGACCATCAGTTCATAGGCCGAATATCGGGTCTCTGCATCTAATAATTCCTTTCAAGCAAAATATATTGGCCTTTGAATTCTATCTATTTCTTGTACTAATACTAAACTAACAGCATGTTTTGAAACAACTAAGCACATAAATAACATCTCACTCTGAATTGGCTTAGCCAGAAGTTGGGGTCAGGTCAGGTACTCTTTAAGCTACTGGAATGCCTCTTTGCACTCCTTCGTCCACTCTACATCTTTCTTTTCCTTCTTGAATAGCTGGAAGAAGATATGACACTTATAAAGATTAGTCTCGATCTTGAATAGCTGGAAGAAGATATGACACTTATAATGATTTCAGATCCAGTACAGCCTTGATCTTCTAAGGATTAGCCTCGATGCCTCTAGCACTGACCATGTACTCTAAAACATTTCCTAAGGATACTCTGAAAGCGCATTTCTCTGGATTCATCCTATTTCAAATTTCCTCAAGAGTTCAAAAGTCTCATTGAGGTCCCTCAGACGATACTTAGGCTATACTATCATGGTTATCATATCATCGGCATAGACTTGCACTGTCTTTCCGATGAGGGGCTTGAAGACCCGATTCACCAACCTCTGGTACGTCGCTCCAGCATTCTTCAACCTAAAAGGCATTACTTTTTAGCAATACAACCTCTAATGTGTGATCAATGTTGTCTTCTACTTATCCTCGAAAAATATTTTGAGCTGATTGTATCATGAGAATGCATCCATGAAGCTTAGCAATCCATGGCAAGTTGTCGAGTCCACCAACTGGTCTACTTTATGAAGTGGGAAGCTGTCTTTTGGCAAGCATTGTTCAAATCAGAGAAGTCCATACACATTCTCCATTTTTTCGTTGGCCTTTTTTTACCAAGACTACGTTTTAGACTTACTCCAGGTATTTCACTTTTTTGATGAACCCGGCATGTATCAACTTATCTACCTCTATATGAATGCCCTTATACTGTTCCTGGTTGGATATCCTCATCATCCGCTTCACCGCCTTATAAGCATGGTCAATTGACATGGGGTAACTGATGACCCGATGATATATCTCAGGCATGTCTTTATGGCTCCATATGAAGACGTTCACATACTCTATTATAAATTCATGAGCTTCATCTTCAAATTCTGCTCTAGTCCGACCCCAAACTTGACTATATTCTCCGAGCCAAAGAGTTGTACTGACTCCAGCTCCTTTCATACTTCTTCATACTGAGTGGGGTTCTCGGGTCGGGGATCGGCTGATTCCACCTCAACTGGGTCCTCTTCCATTTTCTTCCTCATCTGCCATGTGACAACATCAATACAAATTATCTCATTGGATGTCGCTGTAAAGCAACTCCTCACCACTTTCTGCCTGTCGCATACCACCCCAACCCCATCTCTGGTCAGGAATTTCAATTCAAGTAGTAGTTCGATATTGCTTCCCTTGATTTCATCATGAATGACCTTCTCAAAATCACCTGAAAGCTACTTAAAAATCTACCATGGTAAAGTCCATTATAATTATACGAGTATATGGGCCCATTCCAATGGTCATTATTAGTTGTACCCGACCAAGTGAGATGATAGTTGATCCCCTAAACCCGTACCGTGGAGTTGCATCCTTAATCAATGTGGTGAACTCCACTCCCAGCGCATTCACGACATCTTTGGATATGATGTCCACTGCACTCCTAGGGTCCACCAATATCATGTCTACCTCTGACCCGCCAATGTTGGTCTTGATTATCAACGCATCATCGTGAGGGTAACTCACACCATGAACATCCTCTTCTGTAAACATTATTGGCATCGACCTGACATTCTGAATCCTCGGGGCTCTCTCCATAGTCATTATCTTGGGGTTATTGATTTGACAGTAATTCTTTCTTGCCTGTTTGAGTCCCCGGCATACGTTATTCCACCGACTATAGTGAACATAGGCCTCTGCTCCATTCGTTGCCTCACCCTCATGGCCTCGTGATCAATGAATTCCTTGAGGTAGCCATTCCTCACCAGGTCTTCTACATGCTCTTGCAAATCTCTGCAGTTCTCGGTGTCATGCCCCCATTGTATTGTGATATGCACAATAGACCTTGATATCCATATTTTCCAGTGGGAACCTTCTGGGGTCAGGCTTTGTCAGCAGACTTTATTCTGCATATCCTGAGCTATTTGCTACAAAGGCCTATTGAGGGCAGTATAATTCGTGCCCCCGGTTACATGTGCGACCTTAATTGGAGGCCTCCCTTCGGGTGTTAAGTTACCATGGGTTCTCAACCTAAACTCGTGTCACCTCGAGACAGATCCTCTCCATCGGATACCAGTATCCTGACGGTTTTCCTTCCTCGATTCCTTCTTTACCTGAGCAATGCCTCCTCATGCTATCTTCTCATATTCCTCCAATAATACAAACCTCTTAGCCTATTCCAAAACCGTCACATAATATCGTACTTCTTGGATCCTAAGGTGTAACCACAATCTCTCAACCCTCAATACCACTTTAAAACTCTCTAATACTTTAGGGGATTCATACGCCCCGACCTCCAATATCAAGTTGTGGTATCTATCGATGAAGTTTTCAACGGCTCATCATCGCGCTGCTACGTTATCTTCAATGACCCAACCATCTTCCTCGGTGCGCACGTCTCTTTAAAATGGTGCACAAAGGACTTCATTAGCTGTGAAAAGCTACTAATACTCTCTGGATTCAAATTTCTGAACCATAAGTTGGCCGGTCCTCCCAGGGTTAGCGGGAATACCATACAAATCACCTCCCTGACCACACTTTGAATCTCCATGAGTAAAGCAAATTTTTCAACATGGGACTCAGGGTATGTATTACCCTTGTAGATTTCTATCGAGGGCATGAAGAACCTCATTGGGAACTCCACCTACAACACCTCCTTGGTGAAAGGGGATACTGTCTCCGCATCTTAATCGTCCGGAGCACCTCCTCGCGTACTTATCTCCCACTTCTTCATCTCCTTCAAGATCAAGTCCCGCAAGTAAATCTCAGTGTTCTCATACCCTAGGTTGAAGGCTTCCTCGTACTCGCTTCTCCGAACGTGATATCTCCTGCCACTCGGAGCTCTACGCCCCCGTTCTTGATAACGCCCTTGGTCACTCTCCAAATAATGGCTATTACTGGATGATTCTGGAGACTTTCTGTCGTCATATCCCTCTTGAAGCCCCTCTATTAGTGCAGCATTGGCCACAACCACAGACCTCATCTTGTGAGCGTTCTTTCCCCTATTTCTCGACCCCCTTTTACTTTAGCTACTTTTTTCCCGCTGGCAATCTTTTCTCTCCTTATATTGGATCCCGCTTGTCCATGTTCTTCTGTCTTCCTCTCAAACTTATTGATATTCCCTATCTTGGTTTTTATGAAGGCATGGGTTACCTCACTTTCTTTTAGTGTATTCTCATTTTCCAACCACAAGTTCTCTTCCATCTTTTCCATCCACTCCACTGTTGAGGCCTCTAAAGCTCTATGATTTTCATGCCATGTCATCGTCTTAGTTTGTTTGTTGCTTTTCGTATTGTATCCCCACAGACGATGCTAACTGTTGACGATAATTTTTCGTTCCAATGGCAATATGGGAAATTAACCCCTCGAACAAACCTCCCCTAATAATGAATGTGTTTGGTTAGTAGGGAATCAAATCAAACTTAGCAGGCAAACAAGATAAACACAAAGTTTACCTGGTTCGGCGGAGAGTGCCTCTAATCTACCTCTACGGGAGAAAAAATGTGTATTTTATTACTGCTCGAGGTCAAGACCGACCTGAGCTACGTACAATGGGGAAATGAACTCACTAAGTGATAATACACCTAGGATCTTATACTAGCCCGATACTATTCACTCACTTGGTCATGTAACCAACTGACTTTCTCTCTCTATCACTAGTTTTTAAGCTTTTAGCTTTTTTACAAGTTGTGAGATGTAAAATTTGCTAATCCTTGAATCTGAATCTTCAACCCCCTTATATAGGTTTCCAAATTCACTATTCTACCGCCAATGACATCAGCCAATGTCACATTACCATCATTGTCATTGCAACTCTCCTCAACTACCATCAAATGCGCCAATCAGATTCGCCCATTTCACTGTCACTACACCAGATTATGCGGGCCTCTGGCGACCTATAGCGGCTCTGCTCTGCCACCTTTCTGCCACTACACTGGCCTATGGCAGTTGGCATGGGCTACTTCCAATGAGAACCTTTGTTTTTCCCATAGTCATCATTAGCCTTCTGGAAGCTTATCCTCTCAACTATATCATATGTCACATGACTTCAACACAGATCGACATGTGATCTCATCTTCGTTCCTCGGGTCGGCACACTGAGGTAGATGATACTATAAAAGCTTTCCTTCAGCTCTCTCAACCAGGTCGGATTTCACTAACAAATACATCTCAGGTCAAGTTTCAACAAACTAATAGAAAATCTCAAATCAACATTCTCTAGGTGGTCAGGTCGGTATCCTAACTTGCTTCATCATCAACAAATTTTGTCTTCGAGAGGACCCCTTGAATCATGTGGTCGGGTTCCTCTGTCAAATCCCTTCTGTTTCATCAAGCTCTTGGACATTTATCATCTATTTTTAACTAAGTAAAATACTTATTCTACCCATACTTGCTATTTGAACCTTTCTCGAGCTGAAAAACCACCAATAATCTTAATCCACATAAATTGTTGCCGCAAATTCACTGATCATATCGCAATTAAAACTATGGTAACTGCGTGTTGGGGTCACCACTATGATCTTGTCTCAAATAACAGCGGTTTGGGAATAATGAACTTGGGTCCTTTTCTCGACATAATTAACATAAGAACAGTGGTCGTTTTGAAAATTTTATGACCAATGATCCAAGAACTGATGCGACAAAAGGGGTTCTTGACACAATTTAAGATTCTCTAAGACACATGAACGTTTTGTTTCAAGAAATGTTCCTCATTATCAATAGCGAACTGCAAAATCACAATGGATAATATGAAAATCTCCTTCAAGATATAATATATTTTATTGAGTTGGCTTGTGAATAAATCATAACAATCAAAGAACACTATATTTTATAGAAACTGATGATGCAAGATAATAATAACAAAAAGAAGAAGAAGATCAATAAAAATACAACACACATGGGTATTTATTATAGAAGTGGATGACTTGCTTAAAGAATCTTTTGACAAAATTTCATCATTTGATTCATACCATTTCATGTTTATCAATTTGAATTTTAATTAAATTCAATGAAACAATATATTTTATATTTAAAAATATCTTAAACGTATACGATCTGTCATTTGAAAAATATTTCTTTCCCCAAAAAAACTTATGTACAATTCAAAAATGAATTTTTGATTTAAAGTTCGATTAACTAAACATTAATGTCACATATATTGGATAAAGTGTGGTCAACCAAACTCAAAAATTGATTAACTGAACTCAATTATCGTCCCCTATAATGCGTCAGCGTAATAAGGTAAATCAAATCAAGTGTTACTTGTAAGTGTATTTGATGCACTAAATATTTATTTATACGGCATTCAATTATTTATATCACATAGTTTTGATAAATAGACAACGCGGAGAGAAACTAGTGTTTGCGATCACGTCCGATGAATCAACACTAAGATTACGCGAGCCTTAGAGTAAGAAGTATTAATTATGTCGGTGAATTATGCAAATCAAAATAAAAATCGGATTTCCGATTCCACGGCCAAAATTATTTCTGCTACAATATTGGCCCATTGGGGTTACAGTACTCTATGCCCCCCTATATATAGTTTCATACTGTGTTTCCTTTTACAGGTATCTGGAGGAAAAAAAAAAGGAAGAAACACAAAAGAAAAAGAAAAAGAAAAATTAAAGTGAGAGAGAGATCAATGGAGGAGAATAAAGCAGCAGCAAAGACAACGTCTAGATTCAAAAGGGTTTGTGTTTTTTGCGGAAGCAGTACTGGTAAGAGAAATTCTTATAGTGATGCTGCCCTTGAGCTCGGCCATGAACTGGTGCCTTTCCAATTATCTTTTGCCTATTCTTAATTTTCTTTTATGCCCTTCGTAGCTTGGATTTGTTCCTCAAGTTTTAAGCCTCCTGCCTTTTTGTTTGTGAAAGGTCTCTAAGAAATTGGATCTTGTTTATGGAGGAGGCAGTGTTGGCTTGATGGTTTAGTTTCTCAAGAAGTCCATCGTGGCGGGTGCCATGTTGTAGGGTATGTACGTAATTATTCATTGTATATATATTTATTGCTTGATTGATATTGTTGTTTGATAATAATTTTTTCTTCATTCACAGAATCATCCCCAAAACTCTTATGAACAAAGAGGTATAAAAAAAAAAAAAAAAAAATCAGTTTTTGTAATTCATCACCGTTGCAATATCATTATATTATCATTCAAAAATATAAATTAATACATGCTTTGTATTTGCTAACCAGATTACTGGAGAAACGGTTGGTGAAGTCAAACCAGTAGCCGACATGCATCAAAGGAAAGCTGAGATGGCCCGCAACTCTGACTGTTTTATTGCTTTACCAGGTCTCTCTCCTTCTCCAATTCTAAACAAGCTTCATTATTATAAATAAAATATTTTATGAATATTATTTCTTGATAATTTTGTATGTTTTCTGTGTGTGTTTTTTTTTATAATAATTAATCAGGTGGATATGGAACCCTTGAAGAGTTACTTGAAGTTATCACATGGGCCCAGCTAGGAATCCACGACAAGCCTGTAAAATCAACTTCACGTCTAATCAAACAATTCCTTCTGCTAAATTGGTATTTGTTTTCAAACAATTCGTTATTTGTTTATTTCTTTTTTGTTATTATACAGGTGGGTTTGATTAATGTTGATGGATACTACAACTCTTTTCTAAACTTCATCGACAAAGCCGTTGATGATGGCTTTATTTCTTCTTCTCAAAGAAACATAATTGTCTCAGCACCAAACGCTAAAGAACTTGTGCAAAAACTTGAGGTGGGGTTTCTTCTTTTCTCGAATTTGCTGCCATTTTAAATTGTTATTCATTAGTCTTTTTGGTCCAAAATTGTTCTGTTGTCTCTTTTTTTCGCTGCTTTCTGATTACCCTTTTGTTTGATAACTAGGAGTACGTGCCTTTGCACGATGGAGTAGTTGCCCAGGCTAAGTGGGAAGCTGAACAAGTGGAGTTCAATACTACTACTATGAAGACTGATATTGCTCGTTAATTACTAGTTTTAGTCATTTGATTAATGTAAATCCTGAAAGCAATCTAACTAGGGTTTTTATTATTTTCATTTCAATTTTGTAAATATTTTAATTCTTTTTATGAAAGTTATTGAACTCTAGTGGACCTCTGATTAGGGAGTAATTCGAACTGAGGTGAAATTCTGAAAAAAGAACATTAGATCTTGCACGATTCCTAAAAAATTCTTTGAGAGCTGTGACTCCACTAGGAGATGTCAGAATTAATATATAGAATCATGTAAAGCAGCCATTTGCATCAAGCTCAAATTTTGATAATTTAAAACAAAATAGAGCAGTCTTTTATTCTCCCTCGCATGCTGGCTGCAGCTTATGCTCCTGCTAAACTGTTGCTCTCCCGCTAACTCATTATGGCATTATGAGCTACGTACTGTGTGGTAATATGTTTCAGTCAAAACTTTTGCTTTCATCTGTAGCCATTCAAAAGAGTTGGGCCCATCAAAACTTTACTCGATCCTTTTGAATGGGAACTGAAATGTGAATAACTTTTTAGATTTCTTTTAACTTATTTCATGAATTTTTATATGCACAGTTCATGTTTTGTTGTAAAATTCTTGTTTGTTGTTCCACGAAGGAGAAAAAAAAAAAAAAAAAAAAGAGAGTATTGTTAGTTTAAATGGATATGAACAGGGATAATACTGACAGGAATTGATGAGTGGCCTCAAAGCAGTTGATTGATCATAGCGGCTTAATAAACCGCCAAAAGGCCAACTTGCAAAAATATATCTTCTTGTTGTGCAAAAAATTCAACCTGGTAGTATCAAGTTTTCATGAAACAATTCAATTACAATATATATTTTACTACACATATTAAAATATAAATAAATAATAATTATATTTAATATAATTTGTTGACGGGTGATTTTCGTCTCAAGGGCAATACCGGATAGTGCTCCCGGGACAACCCTCTCTCAACTGTGAATTTGTTTGGTTATGGGGAGATCAAAGACAAATGTAGTAAAAAGTGAGAAAAACGCACAGGTTGACAAAAGAGTTTTAACGTGATTCGGCGGAATGAATCCAGCCAACGTCCACGGGCACAAAATGGTGTGGGTGTTTTATTACTGGAACGAGCTCGGCTGACCTGTTTTGGAAGCAGGTTAAACGTAAACCGAGCTGTTTATAAAATTTTACTAGTAAGTCTCATTTTCTTTTTTTGTTACCCGTTTCCTCCTCTCTTTACAAAATGAATTTAACTCTCCTTTTATACTTAGGAATTATAACAATGTTCTTCCAACTTTATGACTTTCCCGCGATTCCCGGCTGGTTGTCGGGCTCTCTGCCCCGTGACTGTCTTCGCCGAAAGCAAGCCTGCCGTCTGACGGCCTGTCACCTCACGCCTGTTTTCTCCACTGTCACACACAATAATTAATGATGTCAGCCTGTAAAGAGCCTTCAATCGGTGATACATGCCAGACGGAAAAGTCCAAACTACCTTGATCATATCTCTGGGGCCATAAGGACGTCCAAACCGAACATCGAACTGCCACAACTACTTCCGAGCTGACCCAACATATCTGAGCTCATTATCCCGATCTAGGAGGAAAAATAGTACCGAACTGAGCCTCCGGGCTAAAGTGGTCGGTCTCAGGTCTGATTTTGTCGGTCTCTGACATCTGTATCATGATGTGTCCTCTGATCGGCCAAATCCGAGAAACCGGGTCCGAACTCTCTGCCGGGTCTAGGAGTGGCCAATACTCTCTGAACACCCGTCTCTTTATGAAAATGGGAAATTTCATCTCTGCCCCTGGCCGCACTGTTCAAATCCCTTAGTCGCAGAAATCCCCATCAACATAATTATATTTCATATGAAAAATGTACCTTCACCATATATAGTTCATATGAGGTGTCATATGAATCCAAATTAAATTTGGTACCACTTTTAATGCTTGTTTGATATGATTTCCGGTAGAGGAAAAATAATTTTTTTTTCAAATTCTAAAAATTCTTTTTAAAATTTTTAATGGTGTTTGGTTGTATTTTTAATAAAGCACTATAAAAAATAAGGTCTTTAACGTCGAAATATATCGATGCTAAAATTCTGAAATTGGACGCTAAAGGTATTCGACGCTAAATTTCGATGCCAAAATATCGACGAGAAAGACAATTAGCGTCGAAATAGATAATTTCGACGCTAAAACCTTACATTTTGCGTCCAAAAATTTTCGCCAAAAAGGGTATTTTCGACGCTAAAGTACATATTTGGCGACGAAACTTTTCGACGCTAAAAATTCTATTTTAGCATCGAATATTCTCAACGCTAAAAGCAATAAACTATTAAAAAATACATATTATTATATTACTTTTAGCGTCGATAATTCAACGCTAAAAGTATAACAAATTTATTATTTAACATACTTTTGCTCTGAAATATTCAATTTAATAGTTTGAAAAATATTATTATTTAAAGAAAGAATAATAGTACAATTATTTTTATTCTAATAATTAATTTGTTATTATAATGAACATTTATTAAATAAAATAAATACATAGTCTATTAAAACTATCTGCTGTGAATGTTTATACAAATGAAAATAAAATTTATTGCTACAGTGATGGGGGCGCTTGAGCCCGATGTACTCCGGCCGAGTGAGGCCTCCAACATCTTCTGGAAAGCCTTTATATGCTGGTCGAACTCATGCATCTTCCTTTGGTGGTCCACCTCGGCCTGCAGTAGCTTCTCCTAAGTCTTCTTCAGCTCGTCTTCGGTATTTTTCAACCTGTTCAGGGTGCTGGCTAGCTGCTCTCGAAGACACGAGTCAGTATGAGAAGAAACAGTAATGCGTCCAGATGACGTCGTCTTCTTACGAGTGCCAAGTCCGACGTTGTACGTTGTATGGTTCTTGAAAACCAATTGCGACAACTCCTCATCTGATAGAGGGTCGGACGCTGGAGATCCACCATTTCGTTCTGTTTAAAAAAAAATAAGATAATGTTCGAATTTGAAAAGAAAAAATTCAAATTACAATAATAGTTAATTTATTTTAAATATTTAAACTTACGTAGCAGCGTTCGGCTTCTTCATTGATCCATTTTTTTCTTCTCATTGTAGTGCGTCACTCGGAAAAACTCTAGAAATGACTGCACCTCACATGTGCTACTCTGCTAAAAAGCATAAACTGATTATTGAACATTAGTAAAATTAATAAACTGTTAACATACAGTTTATGATATATTTACCTCAGAATGTTCGGCACTGAGTTAGATAAATGGCTTGGAACCTCCACGATGGTTGAAACGCATGTGACTTCGATTCTCTGCATTTGCGTGATATTTATTCTGAATTTAACAACACTGTAAGTAAAAAACGAAGAGAATTATCAATTACGTATTATTTTAAAAATTACCTCGTGTTTCTCGCTAGACCAAAGCTCACACAAGAATGTCCAGTCTTGGTCCTCTATAAAATCAGGCTTGTGTTGTGGAGCATTCAAATGCCCCATATTCGTCGAATATCGGTTTCGGGACTTTTGTCCTATAATCCTTATAAGTTTTCCCCATGTGGTGGTCAAGATACTTTGGTCAGATCCACGTCGAACCATTCCTGCAGGAATAACAACCAAGTAAAAATTAAATATAAAATATTAATTTAAAGGTAACCGAATATAACGAAAACTCAATACTGTAAGTTTACTCACAAGTAGCGTTGGGAAGAGCTGGTTGATTTTCTTCTCCCACGGTATCTTTCTCCAAGAAATGTAGTTTTGTGGAGCTTCATATCGAGCAGCAGCACTTATGGCATTGGTAAATGATGAAGAATGTTACCCGATCTGTCTTTCTCCATCATCTGATATCTCTATTTGGATGCGACCGTGAGCCTTAACGTGTTTAGCTCCAAGCATCAACTACATAATAGCAAGAAAAAATCAAGCAGCAGCAGAAAGAAAAATCAAACATCAACTACCAACAAAACCCAAACCTAACCCAAAAACAAAACCAAGAAAAAATCAAAACCCTCGGTTCTCCCTTCTAACATAACAGCAACAAAATTGCTAACATGCAAATTAAACTAATCTTAGACTTAGGGTTCATCAAGTACGAATTTAGGGAGAGCAAATTCATAAAAAAAATTGAAATTTCAAAGAAGAAAGAGATGGAAAACCGAGAAGAAAAGAAACACTTATCAGAATCTGAGAGTGAATGGAGAACTGAGAAGAGAAGAAATCAGAAACAGAGAGTAAGAGAGAAGGGAAAACAATTTAGGGATTTTAATAACCTTTTGGCGTCGAAATTGTTAAGTTTTAGCGTCGAAATATTCGACGCTAAAACATTGGCGGTTAATAAAAAATTAGGACAATTTTGCTGGGAAATTTAATTTTTTACTTTTAGTGTCAAAATTATAATCGACGCTAAAAGTTGCACTTTTAGCGTCGCAATTTTGTAATCGACGCAAAAGGTTTATATTTAGGGTCGATTACAGTTTCGACGCTAAATGTTACTAATAATAATAATAATAATAATAATAATAATAATAATAATAATAATAATAATAATAATAATAAGCATCATCGTCAACACGAAATTTAATATCTCCATATAATAAAAATTAATCATCCATTAATCAACAAACAACATGTAATACATATACAACACACATAACTAGATTAGTCACTATTATCTTCGGCATTTGAGGATTCCTGAAACGACTCAAACTCATCTTCATCTTCAAATTCTTCTTCATTTGCTACTTCCACGCTAACTTGAGAATGAGGATTTATCTAAATATTTTTTGTATTTTCTCGAGTTAACGTGATATTTTTAGTAACTTGTATATTTGGTAAATAAAATATTTGTTCAGGAACTTCAAAGTCGTCAGAGACTTGTGCTTCATCTGAAATTCCCACACTATCTTTCTCATGTGTGTCCCGAATGCCCCTATGTTGTAACTTTTCTACCACCATCCATCCATTTTCAAGCTTTGGATCAGACATATATATCATAGATCGTGCTTGGGTATAAAAAATATATGGATCATTCATGTATAAATAACGTTGAACATTAATTGATGTTAGATGATTATTAAATTGAATTCTCCTCTTTCTGGCATTTATGTCAAACCACTTGCATTCGAATAGCATTGTACGTCGTCGGGGTCTGTATATCAACTCAGTGAATGATTGCAACACTCCGTAGAAGTCAACAATATCATAACCGTGTTCTCTTTGTACTATAATTTCATAATTCTGAGTGACATGTGAAACATCTCGATGCTCAATATGAAATCGAACTCCGTTCACAATGCATCCATTATATTTGTAAGCCTGCTTTTGAGGCCCATTTGTCAATGCACCAACCAAGATAACGAGTCCAGTTAACCATTTTGCACTTAGTTGTTTATCTAACACATGATAATATTTGAGTGTTAATATAGCAAACATGAAATATTAACTGTTAGGATAAAAATAAACAGTCAATGTTAGGGCTCACAATTACCTCAAACTAGTTAGGAAATTCTTTTTTATATCTTCCATCAACGTTGTGGTCACTACCATATTGTAGCATGGTAATATATTACCTACAAAAATGAGTTATGTTAATGTAAGACAATAAAAAAAAAAATTATGCACCTACAAGACTTACGTTAAGTACGGTTGCACTTTGTCTCAATTACTCAATATAAACCAATGGCACATTGAGCTTCCTCAATTGTTAGCAATTTGACACTTAATGCTCTAAATGGTCTGCAATTTTGACGGAGCACTGTGATATCTTGCTGATTACTATCATCTTCATCATAGTTTCTTTTTTGACGATTAAAAGTAGAGTTTCAATATTATGCATGTACATAGAACAAAATATTATTGTCTCACTGATTAAGACTGCCTCTACTATTGACCCTCCAGGCCGTGATTTGTTTCTCACATATTGTTTGTAATGTCCCATAGCCTTGTAGTTATTACATAAAATTTTCATTATTAATAATTTTAACTCAAAATCAAATTTAAAAATTTAATATTTAAAATTTAATATTACCTCTCAATGGGGTACATCCATCTGTAATGGACAGGACCTCCCCTCCTAGCTTCAGATGGCAAATGCACGGCCAGATGTACCATCACATCAAAAAACACGGGTGCCAATATCCGCTCAAGCTTGTATAGGATTATCCCGATTCATCGCTCAAGTTCATCAATAACAGATGTGGTTAATGTCCTTAGACACAATTATTTAAAGAAGCCACATAGATCAAGTGCGACGTCACATACATTTGATGGCAGATAAGGTCAAATGCCAACAGGAAGGAGAATCTCAAGAAGCACATGACAGTCGTGACTCTTTAACCTAGTTATCGTATCATCCCTAACCCAACTTCCAATATTTGATGCATAATCTTCAGGAAATTTCACCATTTTCTGCCAATCATAAAATGAGTTAGTACGTAACTAGCATGTGGCTTATTAAGACATCGAGGAGTGACCTGTAAATACAATTCACTACGAATTCTAAGATCTTGTAGGTCCAATCTAGCATTTACAGTGTCTTTCGTCTTACCCGGAATATTGAACAGTGTGCCTACTAAACTCTCGCATATATTTTTTCTATATGCATTACATCCAAATTATTTCGTAGACTTAGACTCCCCCAATACTTTAAATCAAAGAAAATATTGTTCCCGTCCAATTCAACTCTTCAAGTTGAAGTTTTCGATTTTTATCTCTATTATTGGGATGTTTCCCTGTTGTGTTTTCTCTGAGATGTTGATGTTGGCAAAATATGTCAAATCCAGACAATAGACTGGGCATACTCTGAGGTTCTGGTTGACCATTGAATAATTTACTTCTCCGCCAAGAATGACTCAACTCAAGAAATCGCATGTGCCATGTGTATCATATTTTATTCTATATCTGTTGCGAAGGTGTTTGACCGTACAAATTGCACATGCCATGTATCCCTTAGTGCTCCATCCAGATAATGAATCATAAGTTGGAAAATCATTAATTGTCCATAATAATATGACATGCATCTGAAAATACTGCTGAGAAGCTGCATCATAGGTATGCACACCCACATTCCATAATGTCTGTAACTCTTCGATTAATGGTCTCAAGAAAATATTCATATCTTTACCAGGGGAACGTGGACCAGGGATAAACAATGACATAAACATGAATGGATCCTTCATACATTTCCATATAGGTAAGTTATACGGAATAATAATAACGGGCCACATGTTCTAAGAGTTCTACATATTCCCAAATGGTTAAAACCATCGGAGGCGAGGCCTTTGTTGGACAATTATGACCCATATCATCACTATTTGTAAAAGATATTATGGTTTTTGTACAAATTAACTATGTGATAAAGGAAATTGCTATTTTATCATTTTGTAATTAGATTACTTGAATATTTATAAATGATAAAAGTCCTCATGATTAGTTTCGGAATAATAAGATATGAGACAGTATCAATCCACGAACAGTTTAATCATTAAGTATCCCTAGTCATAGTATTATCGAGACTGGACATCGATAATGCGAAATAGGCTAGTATTGCACTTGTACGCGTTATGGAAGCTTAATGGCATAGTTCTCATATATTTGGGTATTGGATACTCATGCAAGTGTAATAGGAGGTTCTGTTTGCCGATGATACGGAAACAGCTTCGCCCTGGATAGACCCCCCGGAATCCCATTGGTAGTATGACTATGTGTCTATGGGAATCCGAATCAGGGTAGGTGTATTTGGTCTTAACCTGAGACTTGCATCGCTAATACTTGCGACAATCAATACGCTTTGGTTTTGGTCGTCCGAGGCTTTAACAGGTTCTGTGTATGCCTCTTCTGGGTTTACTGAGAATCGTAGTGTATTGGGTGTGATGTCAAGATGGAAGTATCACTTCAGTCATATGGAGATGATGATCACGCAGGGATACAAAACTGGTTCTCTATTATGTTGCAACTATCGGGATAATACGACAAGGTCATGATTATCCGATTATAGAGACTAGTTGCTTATGATCTAATATATGCTTCGTACGGGGCAGACACTATTCCAGCCCCAGGCCTTGCATGTGACATCTGATATTGGATCGCAATACGGAATACTACGCATACTACGCCTGACAAAGATTATATATTCCTTAAAGAATATTTCTGGAGAATTGGGTAGGCATGGCGTTTTGCTAGAAGTCAACCATGTCTCGTAAATCGGTAAGAACGTGGTACCGGGTACGCACGTATTTTTCGGATCTCTAAGATCATTCCTAAGAACATATAAGCATGAAACATGTGAATACTCAAAGTTAAGTTGCGAAAATTATACTCACTTTGATCGGTTTCTTTGATGTGTTGATAACAAAATTTTTGCTCCTTTGGAAATGCTCCAAGCTCCTCTTTGATTTGGATGTGAAGCTCCAAGCTTGAAAGGTGAATTCCAAACTCAATGGGAAAGGTTTCCCTAACACCTTTGTATAATTATTTAAGTGCTAGCTTTGGAAGAAAATTGCAACCAAATTCTTCATTTGGTGCCTTGCTATTCTCGGCAATGAGAGAGTTGGAGAGTGAGAGTGTTTTGTTTTTCAAATTTTGTGTATGTTATGATTTTCCAAAAACCAACCAAGTGTGTTGAGAGTAAAAATTCATTTAATCTCAACCACCTCTATCACCAAAAAGTGACTTGACTCACATCAAAAAAGTTGATGTGACTTCCATCACAAAAGTGACCAATGATGTGGGCCCCACTTGATTCAAAATTCGAGTGGGCTCGCAAACACATCCTGGGCTCGGGTTCGTTAATTCTGAATTAACGAATTTTCCGTTGCGACTTAATTAAATCAAATTTAATTAAATAATAATGCCTCGTAAAATTATTATTAAAGTCGCTCGTGAATTAATTCTAAATTAATTCGTTCGCCCGAATTAAAATCCAATTTCAATTTCGTTATGAAATCTAATTTCATTTAATATATCGAAAATATTATTTTATCGATTAATTCCGAATTAATCGTTCTTTCTCTAATCCTAGATTAATTTTCTCTATCTTCTAATTAATCTCAGATTAATTATGTTCGA
Organism: Zanthoxylum bungeanum; assembly: GCA_019454045.1. NCBI lineage: Eukaryota > Viridiplantae > Streptophyta > Magnoliopsida > Sapindales > Rutaceae > Zanthoxylum > Zanthoxylum bungeanum. The sequence goes on from SKCR01040668.1 coordinate 20,503, forward strand.
GTCATACGTCATCGGTGAATCTTCGGGAAGCGACCCATGAGATCCCTAGATATGTTGGAAGTTAATCAATCGTCAGACTATCCGAACACGTACGTACCCGGTACCACATTCTTACCGATTTACGAGACATGGTTGGCTTCTAGCAAAGCGCCATGCCTACCCAATTCTCCAGAAATATTCTTTAAGGAATATATAATCTTTGTCAGGCGTAGTATGCGTAGTATTCCGTATTGCGATCCAGTATCAGATGTCACATGCAAGGTCTGGGGCTGGAATAGTGTCTGCCCCGTATGAAGCATATATCGGATCACAAGCAACTAGTCTCTATAATCGGATAATCATGACTTGTCGTATTATCCCGATAATTGCAACATAATAGAGAACCAGTTTTGTATCCCTGCGTGATCATCATCTCCATATAACTGAAGTGATACTTCTGTCTTGACATCACACCCAATACACTATGATTCTCAATAAACCTAGAAGAGGCGTACACAGAACCTGTTAAAGTCCCGGATGACCAAAACCAAAGCGTATTGATTGTCGCAAGTATTAGCGATGCAAGTCTCAGGTTAAGACCAAATACACCTACCCTGATGCGGATTCCCATAGACACATAGTCATACTACCAATGGGATTCTGCGGGGTCTATCCAGAGCGAAGCTGTTTCCGTACCATCGGCAAACACAACCTCCTATCACACTTGCATAAGCATCCAATACTTAAATATATAAGAATTATGATTTTACGCTTCCATAACACGCACAAGTGCAATACTAGTCTATTCCGCATTATCGATGTCCAGTCTCGATAATACTACGACTAGGGATATTTAATGATTAAACCTTTGTGGATTGATATTGTCTCATATCTTATTAATCCAGAACTAATCATAAGGAGTTTTATCATTTATATATACAAGTAATCTAATTACAAAATGATAAAATAGCAATTTACATTGTCACATAGTTAATTTGTACAAAAACCACAATGTCTTATACAAATAGTGACGCTATGGGTCATAATTGTCCAACAGAATTCGGATAGTCCGATGACCGTATTTACTGGCAACATATTCAGGGATCTCATGGGTCGCTTCCCAAAGATTCACCGATGACACTTGACTCGAATAGAATTAATCTAGGATTAATTAAGAGAGAGAAAATTAATCTGGGATTAATTGTGGCAAGAATTTATTTGGGATAAAATTCGAATAGAAAAAAGAACGCGATTAATTAGAATTAATTGATTAAATCATATATTAGATATATTAATTGAAATCAGATTTCAAAACGGAATTAAAATTGGATTTTAATTCGGACGAACGAATTAATTTAGAATTAATTCACGAGCGACTTTCGTAATATTTTGGCTAGACATTATTATTTAATTAAATTAGATTTAATTACGTCGCGACGAAAAATTCGTTTAATCGGATTAAATGAACCCGAGCCCGAAGTGTGTTGAGCAAGCCCACTTGATTTTGAATTTAAAGTGAGGCCCACTTCACTTACATCATTAGTCAAATCAACTTTTGGTGATGGAAGTGGTTGATAGCTTTCGTTGGAAACTTGTATAACACACTTTGCTTTTTTGAAAAGCGTATACACATTTTTGGAGTTTGACTTTTGTAATTGGTTTTTAGAAAACAAAATAGAAAACACAAAATCTCTCATCTCTTCTCTCCCTTTGCCGTGAGCACTTCTTCTTCTTCTCTTTGATTTTGCTTCAAAAATCAAGCAAGCTAGCACATAAGGAGTTTAGTGAGGTGATAGGGAAACTCATCCTTGAGTTTGGAAAACAACTCAAAGCTTGGAGCTTCCACAAATACAAACAAAGTTTTGAACTTTATCCACTCATTGTAAGTATTTTTCTTCAACTTATTTATGAATATTCACACACCAAATCATGTATTAGAGACCTTGGGCATGTGTAGGACACTTACAATGGTATCATGAGCCTTTACTAAGCATGATTTGAGTTTAGGGTTTATAAACTTTATTTGGGGATTTTATGGTTGGAGTATGATTTTTTCAAAATTGTTTGTTTGGATGTGGTTGGATGATGATGAATTGGATTTATGCATTTTAGGAATTGAGAAAATGAGTTGGATAAAATTTTCCATAATTTCCTTGCCATGGCCGAACATAACCATATGCATGTGTCATGTATCATGGTGATTTTTTGATTTTAGACTATTGGATATGTTTAAAGCATGAAATGAATATTAAATGTTGATTTAATTGGATTGAAATCAAATTGATTGTTATTTTATGCCAAATTGTCGTGAACATAAGAAGCATGGAATGAGTTGTTTTGCTTCAATTTGTGTTCAACATAAATTGATGATAAAACATGATTAATTAGTTTAATTGATGTTTTAGAAATATTAGTTTAATTAATTAATTATGACAAATGATTAATTAGTTTAATTGATGTTTTAGAAATATTAGTTTAATTAATTAATTATGACAATTACACTTTAATTAAAATTAATTTGAAATTTGGAATGTTATATTAATTAAATTAGTCTTTAAATTGGATTGGGCTAATTTTGTTGTATTTGGGCTTAATGGGCTTAGTTTGGCCAAGCTAGGTTTTGGACAATTGGATTGGATCCAAATTGGACCTAAAACCATTTTCATAAAGTCCAAATATAACTTATGGCCTTTAATAATTTAATTGGGCCTAATGGGCCTAAATTGATTTTTGGCAAAAAGGGTGATTCTGTTGGACAATTATGACCCATAGCGTCACTATTTGTAAAAGACATTGTGATTTTTGTATAAATTAACTATGTGAACATGCAAATTGCATTTTATCATTTTGTAATTTGATTACTTAAATATATAAATGATAAAAGTCCTTATGATTAGTTCCGGATTATTAGATATGAGACAATATCAATCCACAAAGGTTTAATCATTAAATATCTCTAGTCGTAGTATTATCGAGAATGGACATCAATAATGCGGAATAGACTAGTATTGCACTTGTGTGTGTTATGGAAGTGTAACAGCATAGTTTTCATATATTTAAGTATTGGATACTTATGCAAGTGTGATAGGAGGTTGTTTTTACCGATGGTACGGAAACAGCTTTGCTATGGATAGACCACGCGGAATCCCATTGGTAGTATGACTATGTGTCTATGGGAATCCGCATCAGGGTAGGTGTATTTAGTCTTAACCTGAGACTTGCATCGCTAGTACTTGCGACAATCAATACGCTTTGGTTTTGGTCGTTCAGGACTTTAACAGGTTTTGTGTACGCCTCTTCTGGGTTTATTGAGAATCGTAGTGTATTGGGTGTGATGTCAAGATGGAAGTATCCCTTCAGTCATATGGAGATTATGATCACGCAGGGATATAGAACTGGTACTCTAATTGGTTGCAACCATCGGGATAATATGACATGGTCATGATTATTCGATTAAATAGACTAGTTGCTTGTGATCCGATATATGCTTCGTACGAGGCAGACACTATTCCAGCCCCAGGCCTGAAATATTCCTTTAAGAATATTTCTGGAGAATTGGGTAGGCACGGTGCTTTGCTAGAAGCCAACCACGTCTCGTAAATCGGGTAAAAACGTAGTACGAGGTACGTACGTGTTTGGATAGTCCGACGACCGAATTTACTGCCAGTATATCCAGGGATCTCATGGGTCGCTTCCCGAAGATTCACCGATGACGTATGATTCGAACATAATTAATCTAAGATTAATTGCGAAGAGATTTTATCTGGGATAAAATACTATTTGAAGAGAGATAACGATTAATTTGGAATTAATCGATAAAATAATAATTCGATATATAAAACGAAATTAGATTTCGACGGGGAATCAAAATTGGATTTTAATTCGGGCGAACGAATTAATTTAGAATAAATTCGCGAGCGACGTGAATAGTAATTTTGCTAGGCATAATTATTTAATTAAATTTGATTTAATTACGTCGCAACGGGAAATTCGTTAATTCGGAATTAACGAACCCGAGCCTGGAATATGTTTGCGGGCCCACTCGCATTTTAAATTAAAGTGGGGCCCACAAGTCACATCGCAAGTCACCTTTTGTGATGGAAGTCACATCAACTTTGAGTGATGTGATACAAGTCACTTTTTTGAGTGATGGGAGTAGTTGAGAGCAATTAATGCCATTTTCCCTCCAAATGTTTGTTTTGCTTTTTGGAAAAGCATATACCAAAATTTGTGAGGCTTTTGGTAAAAAAAAAAAAGGTTTTTAGAAAACAAAACACAAAAATTGAAAAGCTCTCTCTCTCCCAATTATTCTCTCTTGGCCGAATCCTTCACAAGGCAAAGGAAATTTTTTGTTTCAAAATTTTTCAAGTGCTAGCACACCAAGGATCATATAAGGTGATAGGGAAACTAATCCCTTGAGCTTGGAATCAAAGTCAAAGCTTGGAGCTTGGATTCAACTTCAAAGAGGAGATCTTGGAGGACTTCTCAAAGGAAAAATTTTCGTTATCAACGCATCCAAAATCCGTTCAATGTGAGTTTATTTCCACTTTTCTCCTTTGAGTATTCACATGATTTCTTGCTTAAATTAATCTTGGGACACCTTAGAAACCCAACAATGGTATCATGGAGCCTATTTGAGCATGAAATTTGATTAGGGTTTATATACTAAAATTTGGGTATTTTTCATTTGAGCATGTTTTAATCAAATTGTTTGTTTGAGTATGCTTGAATGTTGATAACTTAGAGTTATGCATGATCAATTTGAAGAAAAATTAATTGGATTAATTTTCCCCATTTTAGTGCCTTGGCCGAATGTATGGATAACCCTAGGTCATGGTGATTTTGTTTTAAAGACCATTGGATGTGTTTAAAGACTTGAGATAAATTGATTTATGATTTAATTGGATTGAAATCGAAATCGGTTTTAAAAATCCCTCAATGCTGTGACCATAAAAGCATGAAAATGAGATGATTTTGATTCAATAATGTTGGACATGTATTTATGATGAATAAGCATGATTAATTGATTAGATTAGTATTTTGGAAATGTTAATTTAAATAGTTAATCATGGTTAAACACTTTGATTTATTAATTGTGAATTTTGGAAAATTAGAATTTAATAAAATGGGCTTAATTTGGAATTGGCTTAAAATGTTGTATTTGGGCCTAATGGACTTGGTTGGGCCAAGTTGGTTTAGGACAATGGATTGGATCCAAATTGGGCCTAAACCATTCCATTAAGTCCAAATATAACAAATTGGCATTTTAATGTTTAATTGGGCCTAATGGCCGAAATGGTTTCTTGATATAGGGTGATTCCTTAATTTGGCTTTGGTATTTGGGTTTGACCCATATTGACCAAAGTCCATGCCTTAAGAAATTAATTGAAAGCCCATTAGACTTTAATTAAATAAACATTGGATGTTAATTGGGCTTTGAGACCCATTAAGATTAGATTTAGAATCTAAATCATAAAGGCACATTAAAAAGTGTAATTATTTAATTTGGAATTAAATATAGAATTAGTATTGAATACAAATTAAATTAGATTTAAATTGTAGTTCGATATAATTCAAGAATTCGTACTTTGAGTACTTATTCTTAAACGAGTTGGACTCGCGCAAATCAAATCGGTGTTTGAACATTGGATGGTCACTTTATTCAAAGATTAATTAATTGGATTAGATTGATTGAATAAAATGCTTTGTGTGAACATGGATGTGTTGTATGAATAATGTATATCGGATGGATATTAGAAGGGAAATGGCAATTTTGGAAATTGTTGTAAATTTAGAATTTATTAAATTGGACCTGCGTGTCCAGCCTTATCTCTCGATTCTTTGTGATTCTCTTCTCACCTAATTCCCCTCAATGTTAATGAGGTTTCTTTAATTATATATGTAATTGGGTAGAAGTTTGAATAGTGCTAACGGGGTGGGGAGAGGAAATGTGAGTGATTTGTTCTAGGAACAATCTGTGAGATATCCATCTGCATATCATTATTAATTTATTTTACCGCGCCTTATTATGCTTTTAGAATGCATGCTTAAGGGTGAATGATGAGACCTAATCAAAGATAATAATTGGTTGCCAATTTACGCGAAAAACCCTCAACAAATATTAAGCGTTTTTCCTTCCATTGAATGATTCATTCTCAATCCAAGATTGGCACTGGTTTGTTGGCCAAAGTCAAGACCTTTGTCCATCGCAGATGTGTTTGAATCATGAAGGCTTTGTTCCATATAGTATGTCTTGTCCAAGTTTTGATTTGTTTGCCAAAGTGAAGATCACTTCTTGTCCATCAACGTCGATTACGAAGCTTTCCAAAGTCAATGGGTTTCGCTTAACTGGAATCATTAAGCTTGTTGTGCGAAAGCCAAGGCTTAGTTGATTCAGAGAAAAATGTTAGGAAAATATATTGGATATATCGGCATATATATTGTATATATTTTTCGGACTTGGAGGTCCACCTACCGGATCTAGGAATTAGATGAGATCCAATTGATCTTAGAGATCTACCTAGTTAAATATCATACAACTTGTTGGCCAAAGTCAAGGTTGTGTGTTATTTAACGGGATCCTAGCCCACTAGGAAACTAGGTTTCCTGAGTACTCAACAGAGGGTTAGAGGCTCGCCCGAAAAATAGTGGGAGGCTAGTATTGAATTTGCAATTTCGTTCAAATACTTGGTTTACGCGCTTTCAAATTATTTCGTCAATTATATTTATTAGTTGGACTAATATTTTATTATTTTTCTTGTAACAGTTAGACTGTACCCATACATCGTTAATTGAATAGTTTGACTATTGCAATTAAGATGACATGAAAGTTAAGTATTAGAGATATTATCATGGGCGACAATGTCTTTAATGGCACAAACTTTCAAGATTGGGACATGAATCTCAGGATTGTCCTGGGATCCGAGAAGTTACTCTACACTATAGAGAGACCTCTTGGGCCTAAGCCTAGATCTGATCAGATAGTTGAGCTAGAGCTTTGGAAGACTCATAGTGATGACAACTTCACTGCTCAATCTATAATGCTTGCTGCTATGACTCAACAATTTCGTCGTCGAAACAAGGGATTGGATCCCTATAATATGATGGCGAAGTTGCATGATCTTCACCGATCTAATCTTAGATCGCAAAGATATGAGTTGCAGAAGAAGCTCTTCCGCGCTCGCTTATCAGAGGGTACGTCTGTTGAGCTCCATGTGTCACAGATGATTGCTGACATTGAGCAGCTGGGACAGATGGGCATTGTCTTCGAGGCTGAGACTTCAATAGATTTGATCTTACAGTCTCTCCCCGACACTTGGAGTGGGTTCATCATGAACTACAATATGATGAACCAAGAACAAACTCTTGGAGAGTTGATGTCCACATTGCGCAAAGCAGAAAAAAAGCTTCAAAAGAGCAAGAAACGCGAGGCGCACTTCGCTTCAACATCTCAGACTCCGAGGGCTTGGCCCAAGGCGACTGGAGGTGTAAAGAAGAATAAGAAGAAGAAGAAAGGCTAGGCCAAATTGTCAAAAGCTTCTGGGAATGGTAAGGACAAATCCCAAGATGTATGTCTGCAATGCGGGAAGTGGGATCACTATAAGCGTGACTGACGCGAGTACAAGACACACATGAAGGAAATCAAAGTGGGCAAGGCACCGGCTTCAGGTATGTTTGGTATAGAAATAAACATGTCTACTACTAGTTTTAAAAATTGGATTTTTGATTCTGGTTGCGGTACTCATATATGTACTGATGTGCAGGATTTGAGATTAGCAGGAGACTGGCCTCATGAGAGATTGACCTCCGCGTTGGAAATGGGACACGAGTCGCCGTTTTGGCCGTTGGCACTTTTGTTTTGGAACTGCCCTCGGGGCATGTACTTAAACTTCAGACTGTTATTATGTACCTAGTTTGACTAGGAATATTATTTATGTATCTATGTTAGCCAATGTGGGTATACTTTTGTATTTAGAACACTGGGTGTTTTATGTATAAAATGATATGGAATTTGCACTGCTGATAAATAATGGTCTTTATATTTTGAATATAAATCAATCTCAAACATATAATGTAACAAACAAAAGGCTTAAACTAAGTAACAAAGATGAAGCTTATATGTGGCATTATCGTCTGGGACATATTAACAAGACTCGCATATCCACACTTTCGAATAGTGGGTACTTGGACGGATTTGATCCAAATTCATATGACGTATGCGAATCTTGTTTATTAGGTAAAATACCTAAATCACCTTTTAGCGGTAAAGGTGCACGTGCCACCGAACTGTTAGCCCTCATTCATAGTGGCGTATATGGGCCCATGTCTAGCCAAGCTAGAGGTGGATATGAATACTTCGTAACCTTTATAGATGATGCACCGCGTTATGGTTATGTGTATCTTATGAGACACAAGTCGGAAACCTTTGAGAAATTCAAAGAGTTTCGACACGAAGTAGAAAAATAGACCGGCAAAAATATTAAGACATTACAATCGGACTGTGGTGGCGAATATGGTATTCTTTCATAGTGGACTCCTCCTGGAACACCGCAATTAAACGGTGTGTCCGAACGGAGAAATCGAACTTTGTTAGACATAGTAAGGTCTATGATGAGTCATACAGAGCTACCTATTTCCTTCTGGGGATATGCATTGAACAGTGCAATACTTATTTTGAATAAGGTTCCGTCAAAGTCTGTTCAATAGACTCCGTATGAAATATGGACAGGAAAGAAATCGGGTTTCTCATTCCTGAAGATTTGGGGTTGCTGGGCATACGTCAAACATTTGGAAGGTACCAAACTAGAACCCAATCAGATAAATGCATATTTGTAGGATATCTTAGGGAAACCAAAGGATATTACTTATATCACCCCAAGAGAACAAAGTATTTGTTGCTCTACATGCAGTTTTCCTTGAGAAGGAATTCCTAAATACAGTGGTTAGTGGGAGGAAAGTAGAACTCGATGAAAATCGGAGTGATACTGTTCCTGACACAGAATCCTTAACGGAACATGAACAGTCCATCAGGGATGAGACTGTACCATAATCTTCGAATACACAAGAACCGAGTAGGTCGGAGAGAGTCAGAAAATATCTGAGAGGTATGGGTTTCTGATCTCACCTCATGTGGATATTAATCTTATTAAGGAAGACGAGCCGGCTACGTATGAGGAAGCGATACAAGGTATCGACTCCGGTTTATGGCAAGATGCCACAAATTCCGAAATGGATTTCATGTACACCAACCAAGTTTGGACATTGGTTGATGCACCAGAAGGCGTAAAGCCTATTGGATGCAAATGGGTCTTCAAGAAGAAGACTGACATGGATGGAAATGTACAAACGTACAAAGCTAGGCTTGTAGCGAAAGGGTATCGTCAACGACATGGTGTCGATTACTATGAAACTTTTTCACCTGTTGCCATGATTAAATCCATTAGGATAATGCTTGCTATTGCTGCATATTTCGATTACGAGATATGGCAGATGGACTTCAAAACTACTTTCCTTAACAGAAAACTTTTGGAGGATATTTATATACAACAGCCTGACGGTTTTGCCGTACCAAGACTTGCAAACAAGGTTTGTAAGTTAAATCGATCCATTTATGGATTGAAGCAAGCATCGCGTTCTTGGAACCAACATTTTGATGAGATCATAAAAGAATATGATTTCGTTAAAAACGAGATGATCCTTGTGTATATAAGAAGGTTAGTGGGAGCGCACTGACATTCATTTTCCTTTACGTTGATGATGTATTGCTTATTGGCAATGACATTTCCATGTTAACATCGGTGAAAGCTTGGCTTTCATTAAAATTCTCCATGAAAGATCTGGGAGAAGCAGCCTTTATTCTAGGAATAAAGATCTACCGGGATAGATCTAGAAAGCTGTTTGGACTCTCCCAGAGCACGTACATTGACAAAGTGTTGAAGAGACTCAACATAGATCTGTCCAAAAGGGGACTTTTGCCAGTGTCACATGGCGTCACTCTATCTAAGGACATGTGTCCAAAAACTCAAGATGAGAGAGACAACATGAGATCGATCAAGTATGCCATGATATGTACGCGACCTGATGTCTTGTATGCTTTGAGCATGTGTAGTCGCTATCAGGCCGATCCAGGTGATGGTCACTGGATGGCGATTAAGAATATCCTTAAGTATCTTAGACGAACTAAGGATGCTTTCTTAATCTATGGAGATGGAGAACTTGAGGTAACTGGGTATACAGATGCAAGTTTCCAAACCGATAAAGACGACTGCAAGTCGCAATCCTGGTACATATTTTTTTGAATAACGGAGCAGTAAGTTGGAAATCTTCCAAGCAATAGACTGTTGCCGATTCAACAACAGAAGCGGAGTATATTGCTGCAGCTGAAACAGCAAAAGAGGCAGTTTGGATCCGTAAATTCCTAATTGGATTAGGAGTAGTTCCGTTAGCAGCTGAGCCCGTTCCATTATATTGTGACAATAACAGGGCTATAGCGCAGGCTAAGAAACTGCGGTCTCATCAATGATCCAAGCATGTTCTTCAACGTTTCCATCTGATTCGTGAGATCATACATCGTGGCGATGTGAAGATCGAGAAGGTCGCATCAGAGGACAACATTGCAGATCCGCTGACGAAAGCTATTTCTCAGTAAAAGTTTGAGCGAGATGTACAATGTTCAGGTGTTAGATGCTTGAGTTTCTGGCTATAGGCCAAGTGGGAGATTGTTGGACAATTATGACCCATATCGTCACTATTTGTAAAAGACATTATGGTTTTTGTACAAATTAACTATGTGACAATGGAAATTGCATTTTATCATTTTGTAATTTGATTACTTAAATATATAAATGATAAAAGTCCTTATGATTAGTTCCGGATTATTAGATATGAGACAATATCTATCCATAAAGGTTTAATCATTAAATATCCCTAGTCGTAGTATTATCGAGACTTGACATCGATAATGCGGAATAGACTAGTATTGCACTTATGCGTGTTATGGAAGTGTAAAAAACATAGTTTTCAAATATTTAAGTATTGGATACTTATGCAAGTGTGATAGGAGGTTGTGTTTACCGATGGTACGGAAACAGCTTCGCTCTGGATAGACCCCGCGGAATCCCATTGGTAGTATGACTATGTGTCTATGGGAATCTGCATCAGGGTATGTGTATTTGGTCTTAACCTGAGACTTGCATCGCTAGTACTTGCGACAATCAATACGCTTTGGTTTTGGTCGTCCAGGACTTTAACAGGTTCTGTGTACGCCTCTTCTGGGTTTATTGAGAATCGTAGTGTATTGGGTGTGATGTCAAGATGGAAGTATCACTTCAGTCATATGAAGATGATGATCACGCAGAGATACAGAACTGGTACTCTAATTGGTTACAACCATCAGGATAATATGACATGGTCATGATTATCCGATTAAATAGACTAGTTGCTTGTGATCCGATATATGCTTCGTACGGGGCAGACACTATTCCAGCCTCAGGCATTACATGTGACATTCGATACTGGATTACAATATGCAATACTACGTATACTACGCCTGACATAGATTAAATATTCTTTAAGAATATTTCTGGAGAATTGGGTAGGCACGGTGCATTGCTAGAAGCCAACCATGTCTCGTAAATCGGTAAAAATGTAGTACGAGGTACGTACGTGTTCGGATAGTCCGTTGACCGGATTTACTGCCAACATATCCAGGGATCTCATGGGTCGCTTCCCGAAGATTCACCGATGACGTATGATTCGAACATAATTAATCTAGGATTAATTGCGGAGAGACTTTATGGGATAAAATACTATTTGAAGAGAGAGAACGATTAATTTGGAATTAATCGATAAAATAATATATTCGATATATAAAACGAAATTAGATTTCGACGTGGAATTAAAATTGGATTTTAATTCAGGCGAACAAATTAATTTAGAATAAATTCGCGAGCGACGTGAATAGTAATTTTGCTATGCATAATTATTTAATTAAATTGATTTAATTACGTCGCAACGAGAAATTCGTTAATTCGGAATTAACGAACCCGAGCCTGGAATGTGTTTGCGGGCCCACTCGCATTTTGAATTAATGTGGGGCCCACAAGTCACATCGCAAGTCACCTTTTGTGATGGAAGTCACATCAACTTTGAGTGATGTGATACAAGTCACTTTTTTGAGTGATGGGAGTAGTTGAGAGCAATTAATGCCATTTTCCCTCCAAATGTTTGTTTTGCTTTTTGGAAAAGCATATACCAAAATTTGTGTGACTTTTGGTAAAAAAAAAGGTTTTTGGAAAACAAAACACAAAAATTGAAAAGCTCTCTCTCTCTCCCCATTTTTCTCTCTTAGCCGAATCCTTCACAAGGCAAAAGGAAAATTTTTGTTTCAAAATTTTTTCAAGTGGTAGCACACCAAGGAATCATATAAGGTGATAGGGAAACTAATCCCTTGAGCTTGGAATCAACGTCAAAGCTTGGAGCTTGGATTCAACTTCAAGAGAAGATCTGGAGGACTTCTCAAAGGAAAAATTTCGTTATCAACGCATCTAAAATTCGTTCAATGTGAGTTTATTTCCGCTTTTCTCCTTTGAGTATTCACATGATTTCTTGCTTAAATTGATATTGGGACACCTTAGAAACCCAACAGATTCCTTATTGGGCCTTGGCATCTTGGATTGGATCCATATTGGCCAAAGCCCATGCCTTTTGAATTAATTAAAAGCCTATTGGACTTTAATTAAATTAGTATTGGATACTAATTGGGCTTTTGAGACCCATTTAGATTAGATTTAGAATCTAAGTCTAAAAAGGCACATAAATAAGTGTAATTATTTAATTTGGAATTAAATTTGAATTAGTATTGAATACAAATTAAATTAGATTTAAAATTGTAGTTCGATATAATTCAAGAATACGTACTTTGAGTATTTATTCTTAAACGAGTTGGACTCGCGCAAATCAAATCGTTGTTTGTACATTGGATGGTCATTAATTCAAAGATTAATTAATTGGATTAGATTGATTGAATAACATGCTTTGTGTGAATACTTGGATGTATTGTATGAATAATGTATATCAGATGGATATTAGAAGGGTAAGGGCAATTTTGGAAATTATTGTAATAAATTTAGAATTTATTAAATTGGACCTGCGTGTCCAGCCTATTATCTTTTTACTCTTTGTATTTCTCTTCTCACCAATTCCCCTCAATGTTAATGAGGTTTCTTTAATGTATTATGTAATTGGGTAGAAGTAAGAATAGTGCTAGCGGGAGAGAGGAAATGGAGAGATTTGTTCTAGGAACAAATTTGTTAAATATTCATCCGCATATCATTATTAATTTATTTTGCGCCTTATTATGCTTTTAGAATGCATGCTTAAGGGTGTATGATGAGACCTAATCAAAGATAATAAATTGGTTGCCAATTTACGCGAAAAACCCTCATTCAAATATTAAGTGTTTTTTCTTCCATTGAGTGGTTCTCTCTCAAGATCCAAGATTGGCACTGGTTTTTTGGCAAAAGTCAAGATCAATGTCCATCGCGGATGTGTTTGAACCATGAAAGCTTTGTTCTATATCGCATGTCTTGGGCGGTTGTGACTTGTTGGCCAAAGTCAAGGTCACTTCTAGTTCATCGACGTGGATTACGAAGCTTTCCCACTGTCAATGGGTCATGCTTAACTGGAATCATTAAGCTTGTTGAGACAAAGCCAAGGCTTAGTTGATTCAGAGGAAAAGGTTAGGAAATATATTGGATATATGTTTCGGACTTGGAGGTCCACCTACCAGATCTAGAAATTGGATGGGATCCAATTGATCTTAGAGATCTACCTAGTTAAGTTTCATACAGCTTGTTGGCCAAAGTCAAGGTTGTGTGTTATTTAACGGGATCTTTGATGTGATCCTAGTTGCACCTGGTTCGGTCCAGACCACAATTGATCCAATCCATGTACCAGTTGAACAAATTACAAGACAAAGAGCTCAGAAGATCAAGGACGATATGGTAGGCCTGGCCCAACATCATGTAGCTGAATTGAACAAGCACGTGCGAGGCCAATTGGACTTCAAGGAAGAGGGTTCAAGAGTTATCCACTTAACCCAAGTCATCGAGGAGCAGCATGGAACGATTTCATTTGTTTAGGCTTATTTATTATTTATTTTCACGTACGGGACCAACGTGGATGAACGTTTTTATTTATTATTTGGGTTAGTTTATTTTATTTATTTATGGGTTTAAAATGGGATAGAAATTAGGAGTTATGGGCTTTTAGTTGGTAATGGGTAGTTTATGGCTATTTTAGACCTTTTGGCTCTCTTAGGGTTTGAGCATGTCACTATTTAAACTCAAAAACAACTCTTAATGAAAGACCCAATTTTTAGTGCGTGAATAGTGATTTTTCTTGAGATTAAGAAAATTTTATCATCGTTCAATGATTGAACAAAGACTTATCAAAGGATTGGCATCCTTTGTGGCGTCCAATTTGCTGGCAAAATTCATCTGAGGCTATCTCTAAGGGTTTTCAAGGACAAGTTCTTTGGGGGTCTATGGGATCTTGGATCGGGTTTCGTCTTCTTCGTATCCGATTTCATATCAATCCTAGCCCACTAGGAAACTAGGTTTCTCGAGTACTCAACAGAGGGTTAGAGGCTCACCGAAAAATAGTGGGATTTTTTATTATGGATGTGGTACTCATATATGTACTGATGTGCAGGATCTGCAGATTAGCAGGAGACTGGCTTCAGAAGAGATCGACCTCCGAGTTGGAAATGGGACTAGAGTCGCTGTTTTGGCTGTTGGGACCTATATTTTGGAACTACCCTCGGGGCATGTACTTACTTTATCAGATTGTTATTATGTACCTAGTTTGACTAGAAACAATATAACTGTATCTTGTTTAACCCAATGTGGGTATACTTTTGAATTCTGAAACACTTAGTGTTTTGTTTATAAAAAATGATTTTAAGATATGCAGTGCTGATGTTAATAATGGTCTTTATATTTTGAATATAAATGAATCTCAAACATATAACATGACAAACAAAAGGCTTAAATTAAGTAACAAAGATGAAACTTATATGTGGCATTGTCATCTAGGACACATTAACAAGACTCGTATATCCACATTTTGGAAGAGTGGATACTTGGACGGATTTGATCCAAAATCATATGACGTCTGCGAATCTTGTTTATTAGGTAAAATTCCTAAAACATCTTTTAGCGGTAAAGGTGCACGTGCCACCTAAATGTTAGCCCTCGTTCATAGTGACGTATGTGGGCCCATGTCTAGCCAGGCTATAGGTGGATATGAATACTTCGTAACCTTTATGGATGATGCATCGCGTTATAGTTATGTGTATCTTATGAGACACAAGTCGGAAACTTTTGAGAAATTCAAAGAGTTTCGACACGAAGTAGAAAAACAGACCGGAAAAAGTATTAAAATATTACGGTCAGACCGTGGTGGAGAATACTTGAGCAATGAGTTTCTCGATTACCTGAAAGAATATGGTATTCTTTCACAGAGGACTCCTCCCGGAACACCTCAGTTAAACGGTGTGTCCGAATGGAGAGAAACCGAACTTTGTTGGACATGGTAAGGTCTTTGATGAGTCGCACAGAGCTACCAATTTCCTTCTGGGGATATGCATTGAACAGTGCAATACTTATTTTGAATAAGGTTTCGTCAAAGTCTGTTGATCAGACTCCATATGAAATATGGACAGGAAAGAAATCGGGTTTCACATTCCTAAAGATTTGGGGATGCTGGGCATATGTAAAACGTTTGGATGGTACCAAACTAGAACCAAAATTGGATAAGTGTATGTTTGTAGGTTATCCTAGGGAAACCAAAGGATATTACTTCTACAACCCACAAGAGAACAAGGTATTTGTTGTTCTCCATGCGGTTTTCCTTGAAAAGGAATTCCTAAATGAAGTGGTAAGTGGAAGGAAAGTAGAACTCGATGAAAATCAGAGTGATACTACTCCTGGCACCAATTCCTTACCGGAACATGAACAGTTCATCAGGGACGAGACTGTACCACAATCGTCTAATACACAAGAACCGCGTAAGTCAGAGAGAGTCAGAAAATAACCTGAGAGGTATGGGTTTCTGATTTCACCTCATGTGGATATCAATCTTACCGAGGAAGACGAACCAGCCACGTATGAGGAAGCGATACAAGGTATCGACTCCGCTTTATGGAAATATGCCATGAAGTCTAAAATGGATTCCATGTATACCAACCAAGTTTGGACACTGGTTGATGCACCAAAAAGCGTTAAGCCGATTGGTTGTAAATGGGTCTTCAAGAAGAAGATCGACATGGATGGCAACATATAAACGTACAAAGCTAGGCTTGTGGCGAAAGGGTATCGTCAACGACATGGTGTCGATTACGAAGAAAATTGTTCACATGTTGCCATGATTAAATCCATTCGGATAATGCTTTTTATTGCTGCATATTTCGATTATGAAATATGGCAGATGGACGTCAAAACCACTTTCCTTAACGTAAACCTTTTGGAGGATGTTTATATGCAACAGCCTGACGGTTTTTTTGTGCCAAAACATGCAAACAAGGTTTGCAAGTTAAATCAATCCATTTCTGGATTGAAGCAAGCATCGCGTTATTGGAACCAACGTTTTGATGAGATCATAAAAGAATATGATTTCATTCAAAATGAAGATGATCTTTGTGTATATAAGAAGGTCAGTGGGAGCGCTTTGACATTCATTTTCCTTTATGTTGATGATGTATTGCTTCTTGGCAATGACATTCCCATGCTACAATCGGTGAAAGCTTGGCTTTCATTAAAATTCTCCATGAAAGATCTGGGAGAAGCAGCTTTTATTCTGGGAATAAAGATCTACCGGGATAGATCTAGAAAGCTTCTTGGACTCTCCTAGAGTTCGTATATTGACAAAGTGTTGAAGAGATTCAACATGGATTAGTCCAAGAGGGGAATAATTCCAGTGTCACATGGCATCTCTCTATCTAAGGACATGTGTCTTAAAACTCAAGATGAGAGAGACAACATGAGTCGGATATTGTTCGCTTCTGCAGTCGGATCGATCATGTATGCCATGATATGTACGCGACCTGATGTCTCGTATGCTTTAAGCATGTGTAGTCGTTATCATGCCGATCCAAGTGATGGTCACTGGATTACAGTTAAGAACATCCTTAAGTATCTTAGACGAACTAATGATGCTTTCTTAGTCTATGGAGATGGAGAACTTGAGGTAACTGGGTTCACCAACGCAAGGGTCCAAACCGATTATAAGTCACAATCCGGGTACATATTTTGTTTGAACAACGGAGCAGTGAGCTGGAAATCTTCCAAGCAAGAGACTGTTGCCGATTCAACAACCGAAGCGGAATATATCAGTGCAACTGAGGCAGCAAAAGAGGCAGTTTGGATCTGAAAATTCCTAATTGGATTAGGAGTAGTTCTGTTAGTAGCTAAGCATGTTCCTTTGAATTATGACAATAACGGGGCAATAGCACAGGCTTAGGAACCGCAGTCTCATCAACGATCCAAGTATGTACTTCGACGTTTCCATCTGATTTGTGAGATCATTCATCGTGGCGATGTGAAGATCGAAAAGATTGCTTCAGATGACAACATTAAAGATCCGCTGACGAAAGCTATTCTCAGCAAAAGTTTGAGCGACATGTACATAGTTCAGGTGTTAAATACTTGAGTTATTGGCTATGAGTTAAGTGGGAGATTGTTGGATAATTATGACCCATAGCATCACTATTTGTAAAAGACATTGTGGTTTTTTGTACAAATTAACTATGTGACAAAGGAAATTGATATTTTATCATTTTGTAATTAGATTACTTGAATATATATAAATGATAAAAGTCCTTATGATTAGTTCTGGATTAATAAGATATGAGACAGTATCAATCCACGAATGGTTTAATCATTAAATATCCCTAGTCGTAGTATTATCGAGACTGGACATCGATAATGTGGAATAGGCTAGTATTGCATTTGTGCGCGTTATGGAAGCTTAACGACATAGTTCTCATATATTTGGGTATTGGATACTCATGCAAGTGTAATAGAAGATTTTGTTTGCCGATGATACGGGAACAACTTCGCTCTGGATAGACCCATCGGAATCTCATTGGTAGTATGACTATGTGTCTATGGGAATCTGAATCAGGGTAGGTGTATTTGGTCTTAACCTAAGACTTGCATCGCTAATACTTGCGACAATCAGTACGATTTGGTTTTGGTCATCCGGGGCTTTAACAGGTTCTGTGTACGCCTCTTCTAGGTTTACTGATAATCGTAGTGTATTGGATTTGATGTCAAGATGGAAGTATCACTTCAGTTATATGGAGATGATGATCACGTAGGGATACAGAACTAGTACTCTAATATGCTGCAGCTATCGGTATAATATGACAAGGTCATGATTATCCGATTAAAGAGACTAGTTGCTAGTGATCTGATATATACTTCGTACAGGGCAGACACAATTCCAGCCCCAAGCCTAGCATGTGACATCCGATACTGGATCGTAATACACAATACTTAGTATACTACGCTTGATAAAGATTATGTATTCCTTAAAAGAATATTTCTGGAGAATTGGGTAGGCACGGTGTTTTGCTAGAAGCCAACCATGTCTTGTAAATCGGTAAGAATGTGGTACTAGGTACGCACGTATTCGGATAGTCTGATGACCGTATTTACTGCCAACATATCCAGGGATCTCATGGGTCGCTTCCCAAAGATTCACCGATGACACTTGACTCGAGTATAATTAATCTATGATTAATTAAGAGAGAGAAAATTAATCTGGATTAATTATGGCAAGAATTTATCTAGGATAAAATTCGAATAGAAGAGAGAACGCGATTAATTTAGAATTAATCAATTAAATTATATATTAGATATATTAATTGAAATCGGATTTCAAAACGGAATTAAAATTGGATTTTAATTCGAGCGAACGAATTAATTTAGAATTAATTCGCTAGCGACTTTCGTAATAATTTTGCTAGGCATTATTATTTAATTAAATTAGATTTAATTACGTCGCGACGGAAAATTCGTTTAATCGGATTAAACGAACTCGAGCCCGAAGTGTGTTGAGCAAGCCCATTTGATTTTGAATTTAAAGTGGGGCCCACTTCACTTACATCATTAGTCAAATCAACTTTTGGTGATGGAAGTGGTTGATAGCTTTTGTTGGAAACTTGTATAACACACTTTGCTTTTTTGAAAAGCATATACACATTTTGGAGTTTGACTTTTGTAATTGGTTTTTAGAAAACACAAAAGCTCTCATCTCTTATCTCCCTTTACCGTGAGCATTTCTTCTTCTTCTCTTTGATTTTGCTTCAAAAATCAAGCAAGCTAGCACATAAGGAGTTTAGTGAGGTAATAGGGAAACTCATCAATGACTTTGGAAAACAACTCAAAGCTTAGAGCTTCCGCAAATACAAACAAAGTTTTGAACTTCATCCACTCATTGTAAGTATTTTTCCGTAACTTATTTATGAATATTCACACACCAAATCATGTATTAGAGACCTTAGGCATGTGTAGGACACTTACAGCCTAACCTGACATTACGGGGGTCCTCAGCGAAACGGGGGAACATGTCATCAAATTCCTTCCGCTCGGTTCCATCCGCAGGATGTTTAAGTATGCCCTCCGTACCGATCCTCTTTTCATGATGCCACATCATGTCATGACATGAACAACCTCTGCAGTCTGGGCATTAATAGGAAATATCGTAATATCTTCTGAGACACTTTCTTCCCAATACCACAGACTTTGTACCGACTTTCACCACATATCGGACAATATTGAAATGATTCATACTCGGCATGAAATAATACACAGTCATAATTACAAGCATCAATGGATTCATACCCCATTCCAGATCACACAATATTTTATTTACCTCGTAATACGAATTATGTAATTCGCTGCTAACCAGTAACATTTGCCTAAGTAAGTCTAGCATCATATCAATACTTTTGTTGGTCATTTTGTTCATCACTTTAATGTGCAATAATTTCACAATGAAATTCAAGATCGACATCCCAGCACCTTCAAATGATATTTTGTATGTCTCATCAAGTAGTTGACTAAATAAATTTTGATCATTTCCACCTAACACTTGTATGTCACCGCCAACACTATGACCAACTTGTGGACCTTGTAAGTCACGCAAAACATCGGTTATCTCATCGTTTTCAGGTTGATTGTAACTATTACTCATTTCACAAGAATCAATAAACCGTGATTGAGAATTATATTGCTCACCATGATAAATCCATGGACGGTAAGTTGGTGATATTTTCGGCATGTATAAATGATTATGAACTTCATCTAACTGTTTCTTTTTCCTATTCAAACAATTTGTACATGAATACCGAACACGATCTTCTGCATCAATGTGTTGTTTTGCCGATTCCATGAACTCATAAACTCCATTACGGTATTCAACACTCAATCTATCCACCGAGCTCATCCAATTTCTATCCATTTCAGCCAAATATCTACATATAAAAATATTATTATTTGACATTATATTAAACTCATCAACATCAACATCACCAATTCATTAATTATTTATTTAAGCATACACATATTTAGTTAATTAATTATTTACAAAACAAAATATATTTAGTTAATTAATTAATCTACAAATATGGATCATAAACAACTAACACAATGTATATAATAAAGATAATTATAAAAAATTAAAACCATAATTTTAGAATGATTAAACTTAAATTAATTAAGTGAGAGTACTGATTCAAATATAAGGAAAAATAAAAAGAGATGAAATAAAACTTACCTTATGAAAAATTAGAGTTTTGTTGAAAATTTGTAGGAAAGTTGTAAGTAAACTTGCAGATGAGAGAATAAAATTGCAGAAGAGAGGAAGAGAATAGAGGGAATAAGTGTTGGTGGCGTTTTACATTTTAATATAGTTTTAGCATCGAATTAAAGTAATTTGACGCTAAAAATGTGACATTTAGCGTCGTTAGCGTCGAAATTAAATTTCGACGTTAAAGGTAACGGGATTGTCGGTGGTATTGATAAAAACTTTTAGCGTCGACATAGTATTCGACGCTAAATCTTCATATTTTAGCGTTAAATCGCCAACACGACACCAAAAGTTATACGTAATTTTCGACGCTAAAGATAAGGTGATTGTCGGTGGAATTGTCAAAAACCTTTAGCGTCAACAAGTACTCGACGCTAAAGGTACAACTTTTGGCATCGTATTAGGTATCTAATGCTAAAAGTTTACCTTTTTGCATCAAAAAGTTATTTCGACGCTAAAAATTTACTATTTGGCTTCGAATCACCGAATCGACGCGAAAATTAATTATTAGCGTCCAAAGTAGTTTCGACGCTAAAGGTCCATTTTCTTGTAGTAAAGCTTTTAAGAAATAAACAAAAAATTATTTTAACCATACTAGAAGTTAAAAATTGGGCTTTTAAAAATAGAGCTTAGAAAAAAAATTTAAAATGTTAAATTTTCTATAATATCATTATTTAATTTAACAATATTATATCATTTCTTTCATAATATAACTTTAAAAAAAATTAATTCTACTTGTTCTTTAAGTTTCTGTAACTCTGTCTGGGGCCCGACTATCCTTCATGTGGCATACTCAGCCATGTCATTATCAAAAACATGGATTTCTTCGCTCACCCTATTCGAGGGCTCCTCACGCCTTCCATCCTCATTGTTTTCAGTTCCCACTGTGCGGGGTACTGTCAGATTGGCCACGGCGTTGGTCAAAGCTTATAGTTACTCGGTAATTTTGGTGATGTTGGACTCCAATTGATCCATGCGGGAACATTTGTTGCCTGACGCATCCATGCTTGCTAACCTCTTCTTCACAAGTCTCCCTTTTTCTCTAACCCAACGGATATATATGATGGCTTTTAGGACAATTGGTCAGCATGATGCGTGTATGCATGTAATGTATATACCCTTCCGAACTTATTCCTCTTGCACCCGTGGTAAGTCCATTTCTGCCCTAGGTATGACTCATTTTATGCACCAATGTGGGGTACACAAAGATCGTTCTCTCCTACGCTATAGGGGTGAACCTTCACTACCTCAGTCCCTCTTCATAAGTAAAAGACAAAGACCGCTGACCGGCGTAATCACACACGTATAACGCAAGTGCACGTATCATTCAAGTAGTATATAAGTATAGATCCCACGAGGACTTAAAACCTTTTGTTATTAATTTATGATGTCAAATTTTTACGAGTATCTAATGGATTGGTTATTTGAATGGATGATGACTTTAAACTTAAAACAAGTAAATGAAATTGCTTGAAAGTAGATTTAGGAAAATTCAATTTTATAAAACTATCCAGGGTTATGAATCTTTCCAATATCATTTTTAAAGATGAAGGTTATCTTACGGTTGTGTAATATATCGATTTATTAACCTAGAACACGAAATTATGTAAAAGCCTCTTACGATGGTCAGATACAAATACCCAGTGTAACCCGATTAATCATATTCCTATGTCAATTAAGTTATCTGAATTCATTAAGATTAAGTTCCAATTATGGCTACCCGCACCCGACAGATATATTCCTATCCTGTAAGGAAATCTATTAAAGGGTTATCTATCCTCAAGGAAGATCGTGGGCTATTAAGTCTAAAGTCTTAAACCTAAAATCTCTTTATTAAGTTCATTTTAAGTTTACCGAATCAATCTTATTAATGGCTAGTTAACAAGATGCATTAAGACTAAGGCTCAATAAATAAACATTTATATTACTCAAACCGTAATTTAACCCCTTATAAACCGGTGATATTGGACTCCATCACAACCCCAGATAACTAACTTAGTTATGACACATAACTAGGGCTGGTAAGAACTTAAATAAAATAAAAAACATAAAGTAAATTGTTGGAAATTAAATACTGAAATGTAAATTGCTAAAAAGTAAATTGTTGAAAAGTAAATTGCTGAAAAGTAAATGTTGAAAAGTAAATTGCTGAAAAGTAAATTGCTGAAAATAAATTGCTGAAAAGTAAATTGCTGAAAAGTAAATAAAGTAAAAGTAAATAAAGTAAAAGTAAATTGCTGAAAAGTAAATAAAGTAAAAGTACAATAAAAGAAAATGTTGGGGTTAGAGAATCCACTTTTATTACTACTATTTTAGATATTCCCCTTAAATAATATATTATTTTGCGTGATAATTACCAACCAGCCATATAGGCGGTATACTGATTAATTCAAATTAATAATTAATTACCAACCAACCAACCAGGCGGTATCCATGCCTAGTCAAGTTAAAACCAATTTATAATTAATTACCAACCGACCAATATGGCGGTATCCTCATTAAGTCAGGTTTATTATATTATAATTAAGGGAGATTAATCTAAATAGAAATAATAACAACTTTATCTTTTACCCCAGCAAGGGGTAGTTACCTCCTCATTGCGTAAAAGTAAATTGCGGAAAATAAAGACTTAAAAGTAAAGAAAAGAAAGTACGAAAGTAGAAATTAATTACTGAAAGCTGTAAATAAACAAGCAAGATACAATCTTCTTAGTTATTCTTAAGGAATTTCAAAGAAGAAAGTATGAATTTACAAATGAAATGGCTTGGTATTTATACGCAAAATTTTGCCTCCACCAAATCCATTATTAATTGCTATCATGTTTGGTGAGAGTTTGACTATTTTTATTATTTTTATTATTTTTATTATTTGTTTGCTTTGAAAATGACTTTAATAATTACGCATAACAAACTTACGGATGTTTCATCACTTTCGGTCATTAAATGTTCCGAATTCGAAATTATTTTGCTCTTAAAAGTTGTATATCTTTGAATCTTCTTTAATTTAGAACTTGAATCAGCTCAATATGATATCGGAGTAAAACGTTATGTCCAAAATACTACAATTGCGCAAAATTGGAATTTTTGAAACTGTACTTCGTTAGAACGCCCTTACAAGTTTCCAATCTCTAAAATTAATATGTCAAGTCCAATTTTTGCCCCTATTTGACCCAAATTTCATCCTAAATGATTCCATTGAGTCCCAATATTATTTTATCTGTAAAATAGACTCAAACATATCAAAACGTTCAACAAACCTGAGAAACTAAACAAAATATTAAGTAAAAGGGGCGATAAATATTGATATATTTTCCGCTCATCAACCGCCCATTTACAATATTGACTAAGCCTATTATGGGGATCGTGCTATTGTCTAGAAATGACGAATTGGGCCCTCGGTAATCACGGTTGTGGCGGAGACGGACTTGAAGATATCCAAAAGTATACAATATGTCATAACAAGGCATACCCTTTCTGAATGAAAGCCAGTGCGGATATCGAACTCATGCATCTGGCATATTTGGATCATGTTTGGACCTTCTAAGCCCATCAAGGTTTTCATACAAGTTGGCCCGTTATCATTTTAAAGCGTTCAATCAGATTATCGCGAGGTGTAAACTTGTCCCAGTTGAAAAGGCCCAACAGGTTTACACTTTTGCGATAAGGTGGCTAAATAACTTCAAATGATAGGGGGCCCAAACACAAGGTGTCCCATCGTTACTTTGAAAAATTTTGGCCCAATCATCATAAGATACAAACTCGTCCCAGTTTAAGTGGCCCAACAAGTTCGTATCTTATGATGAGAAGCCCAAATGGATCCAAATGATAATGGCCCCAAACACAAGCATGGGGGTAGCTTCTATAGGACACATAACTATGGTTCCTATGTGGGCTTACAATGGTATGGATGAGGCTCTCATCGGTGAGGGGTTGCACATAACTAGGTCTCCCCAATCAAGGGTTCGAGTGACCAAGTGAGTATGTCTTTTTTATACCCTAGGGTACGTGCCATTGAGTGATGGTTATCATCACATAACGATCCGTCGCCTTCAGTGAAAGTGACTTCACGATACATGACGCCATCTGGGGTAAAAAAAGGTATGCAAAATATATGAGACTTGGTTAACCAAAGCCAAAGCCACGGAAACTAGAAGGTATTATTTCGGGGCTGATTCTCTATCCCCAGTGGAGTCACTATCTGTATGAGCGAAGAGGGGTTTACCGCTATGCCTATGATGTTCGGCGACCACGACACAGTTGGGCTCGTAGCCCGTAGAGAATACGGATTAGCCCACAGGGGACTAAACCGGAGAATAAATGAGTTACCACCCAGCATGAACTAGGAAAAATTTAAGGTCGCACTCACCCTCGCAATTGAGGACCTCAAACCGTTGGGTTCGGAATGGTCCCTTACTTATGCCAGTATAATGTACGAGTTCACTCAATGGTATAGTCAAGTCTTAATGCAATTCACACATAAAAGCGAATAAAAAATGTAATAACACACCCAACCAAAATAATAAGCACAATAACATAGTTCCAAAAGTATATTAAATTAAGAAATACGAGATGTGGTAACGAAAATTATAATAAACAATCAAAAGCAGGAAAAGCGTCAATAATATATGTAACGCATATGAGAAGTAACAATGCTAAGGTGGGAGAAAACATGCAATAGTACCAATAACTTCGTCAACACGTATATATGAATTTTTCCCGAATGGCACGTGGATTTGTATCCCAAGTACAGACCGTATTATCGTCCATTCGGATTCGGCTATAGAATTTACGTCTGGGTTTCCATTCGATATACCACAATGGATAATCACACATATAATCATCAATGCAATGTAAACAGACATAAAAATATAACCATGCATATACGGATAATGAATAACTAAAGAGGTAAAAAAAACATAAAGTATAATCATCAACATAAACAAACATAAACAAAATAAAGGCAAAAAAAATAACAATAAAAGTGAATAAATAGATAAAAATAAACAACAAAATGTCAAAGAAGAAATGTGGCCAGAGATCTGGCCATTCTTTTGATGTAGGGCTTCGCATATACGTTCAGCAAGGCATGCATCGCCCGGAACTATGAAATAAATATGGTAAGGGTGCCCTCGGGTCTTACCTTTTAAATTGCTTTCTCGGAAGTGCGTTAGGCCGTCGCCGGAAGGATCGAAGCTTGGTTTCAAGGTTTGGTTCCGTTTCTGATTGCTGGTTCGCTGTTTCTGGTTGCTTTTTTTTTGGTGATTCTGGTTTGCTATTTCGGTGGTTCTAATTTGCTATTTCTTGTTGTTTTTTCGGTGGTTCTAGTTTGCTATTTCGGTGGTTCTGGTTTATTGTTTCTGGTTATTTTTTTGGTGGTTTTGGTTTGCTGTTTCACGTCTAGGGCTCACGATTTCTGCTTCTCTGTTTTTTCTTTTCCGTCGCTGTTTCTCTCCTTTTTTCTTATTTGTTTCTATTTTTTTCTCATTATTTTTCTTCTTTTTTTCGGTGATTCCCCTTTGTTTTCTTCTGTTTTTCGGTCCTCACTCTCTTCTTTTTTTCGGTCTCCTAGGGTTTTTCAAGTTTTTTTTCTTTCTTTTCTGTTTTCTTTTTTTTTCTTTTCGGTTTGTATCCCCCTAGGGTTGCCGCCCCACTCTCTCCTTTGTGATTTTTTTCCGGTGATTGCTTGTTTATCTCATAGGGTTGCCGCCTAAAGAAGAAGAAGAGAGCCCCTTTTTTTGTTGATGACTTGGTCCCTTTTATAATGATTTGAATGGATATCCAAATAGGGAAACAAATCATGAAATTTGGGAAATATTTTATCAACTTATTTTTGGAATAAAATCCTATAAATTTGGTGATGAGGAGATCTCAAATCTTGTTAAATTGGTGAGGATGGGATCCCAAAATCCCATTAAATTTGAAAGTGATTTGATGAGGGGATTTGGGCATGCATGGGCCGATTGCATGGGGTTTTGGGCCGCGTGGATTGCATGGGCCGACACTAAGGTATGAAGCAGAAGCTGACTGAGCGAATCTGAGGTTGGCTAGTGAGTCTGAATCCAGTGTAGTGCTAATTTTGGAGGTTTTCCTTTCTTCCGACATTCATTATTCGTAACTTCCACAAATTTTCATGTAGTTCCTCCATACGAGGCTTATCATTGGGCTCATGCAAAAATACAATGTCTACAGTATCCCCGTACACATCCTTGATAATAATATCTATCACATAAATCTATTATATAAATCACAAAATCTATTAGAGATTGAAATTCATGTTTCTGTCTTTTTGTTTAGTCTGTAACTTATTAAAAAAAATGGACCCTTCATTACAATTATTTCATTTAAGTCATTATAATATCTATAAAATATATATTTTTATAAATTTTAAGATACTTTTTATTTACATCTATATAAAATTATAAATATTAATTTGAATATATTTATTGAAAATTTTAAAAATAAATAAATAAAATCTTAAATGGGTAATGAGGAGTGATGTGGATTTATATATGAATCACGTCTCTTTCCCATATAAGAAATGGGTATTAAAATTAACTCGATCCCCGTCCTCAGTATTAATTTTTTCAATTTTTCATCCCTGGACCTCTCCCCAATTAGAGAGGGCCCATCCTCTTGAGGATTCCTGTCATCACTAGGTTCGTTACATATATCAAAATCCAAATACAACCGTTTCCTTTGTTGATGGTGGTTTTTCATCCCCAAGAAGTCAGCATCCCGAGGAAAGGCAAGAAAAGAATTTTCGCTTACGATGATGAGTTTTGTAATTGACAGAGGAAAAACCCAAGGTCCTCGTTAGGGCGAGATCAGGCAGAAGGGCCCGAGCCTCAGGCACAAAATTGATCCGACCAGAGGAGGTCGTGTTCCGACCAAATGAGGTAATGATCCGACCATAGGAGGTTATGTTCCGACCAGAGGAGGTCATGTTCCGACTAAAGGAGGTCATGTTCCGACCTGAGGAGGTCATGTGCATCATCCATAACGCTGTGATATGACTATAGAAACTTGCAAGGTGATCCTCTGACACACGCCACCACATGGATGAATGATACAGGCTGTTATCATAATGGTGAAGTGTGGCAGTGTAGAAAACAGAGTGATGTGACAGCGAGTCAGATGACAGGTTTACTTTCGGCAATGGCTGACTCACTTGGATAACGTCATAAAGATATGGGAACAGTGTTGCATTTCTCTTAGTATATAAATAGAGGGTGGTCTCATTTTTTAGGGTTGGTAATTTTTTAATTCAAGCACCACTTGTAATAAAACACCAAGCAAACAGCTCGGTATCATACGACTACCCTTTAAAAGAAGTCGGCCGAGCTCGGTTCAGTTATAAAATCAGTATTCCACTTTGTTAACGTGGACGTAGGTTAGATCCATTCCACCGAACCACGTAAATCCTCTATCATTTTTGTGTTTGTTCTTGTTTTTCTGCTAAATTTGCTTTTGGCCCCCCCATAACCAAATAAATTCATGGTTGGAGAAAGATTATTCCAGGAACGGTATTCCAAATCTGCCCTTGGAACGAAAATCACTCGTCAACAGTTGGCACCGTCTGTGGGGAAAGAACAAAAATTAATTGACGTAGTAAGACAATGGTAAGAGACGGGAACCACAGATCGTCAGAGGGTTCAACGACTGAGTGGATGGAGAGAATGGAAGAAAACATGAGGAATAAAATGGAGACAAATCAGGCCTCCATGAAGGTGGTGATGGAAAACCTGAAAATTATAGAAAAGATGAACGATGAAAAGTTGGAGGCTAGTCCAAGCCAGATGAGAGATGAGACAGCGAAGGGAAAGAGGGTTGTAGGCCTGGGCGAAGATGATGAGCCCGGGAGGAAATATCTCCATAGGGTGAGATCTGTAGTGGAAGTCGAAGCCTTACCAACAGAAAGAGTTTGGGAAGAATAAGAGGAGAGGCAAACTCTGGAGTCTTCCGGTAATAGCCCAAGTTTTAAGAAGGACGGACATGAAAGACAGGTGGTGAAGATCGAGAGGTGTCCAGCCACTGAGGACATCGTGCTCGGAATAGCAGGCGTGAAGAATCTCGTGTGAGGCATCGTGATAATACTGACGACCAGATGAAGGATTGGTTCAGGAAAGAAATGAGAAAATGGGAAGAAAACATGAAGGCAGATAAAAGAGATGGTCAGGACGGAGAAGCAGCCACCCCCTTCACGGAAGGGATCTTGTCAGAAGATTTCCCTAGACAGTTCACCATGCCGTCTATGGATTCCTACAAAGGTCATACTGCCCCCAAATCCCAAGTCGAAATGTTTGTTTTGCTAATGGAGGTTCAAGGGATGGTGGGAGAGACCATCCGTAAGGTGTTCCCTTTAACACTGGGCGGACCCACAATTTTTTGGTTCAGAAGTTTAACTCCAGGGAGCATCAGTAGTTTCTCTCAGCTGAAAAAATCATTTGTTCGGCATTTCAAATGAGCGTGCGTGCTAAGGAATACGGTAGGAGCACTAAGGCTGGTGAAGCAGAAGGATGATGAGCCCTTAAAAGTTTTGTTGACCGGTATCATAGCTTGGTGTTAAAGGTAGGGGTGTATGAATCCCCAGAGGCCTTAGAAAGTCTCAATGGAGCTCTATTGGTCGGGAGGTTGTGGACTCACCTGAGGATCCAAGACGTACCGGATTATGCCACAGCTTTGGAGTTGGCCAGGAAGTTTATTTTGATGGAGGAGGAGGAGAAGATTTCCCAATGAGGGGGCACCTGGAGGACCAAGATACTCAGGTCGGAAAATCAGTGGAATTTGGGCAAATATGTGAGGAGACCAGTCCCGGGACAGAAAGAGCTCAGGCCGACACTTCAGGATAATCAAGTTCAGGATATGAGGCCGTCTGTCCAAGTCAAACATGTCTCGGGGGGACAGTGTACACCCCCCCTAAATAGACCCCTAGCCCAGATAGTTCGGGAAGTCTAGGATACAGGTCTATTGGCCGAGCCGGACCTGAGGAGGTTTCTGATTGAGGGAAACAACAGGGCATATTGTATGTACCATAATGTAAATGGACATTCCACGAATAGATGTAGGGACCTGCAGGAGCGAGTGGAAGACCTGGTGAAAAAAGGCTACCTGGATGAATGCATAGACCAGTGTTGATAGTGGAAGTCATCAGGTCGGGTACTTGGAATGCTGAGATGCAGAGAGGATATTTTCAGTAGAGCCTCTCTTATAATGACCTCAAAGAGTTGTAAGAAGAGCAGTAGATCCCAAGAATATGAGTAAGACTTTCTATTTCTTAAATAAACACTTGTTTATCCATGTTTGTTTATTATGGCCCACATAGAGGTCGAGGTATTTTTATGGCTCGGGTCTGCTTTAGTACCGGCGAGGCCGAGGTATTTTTATGGCTCGAGTCTGCTTTAGTACGTCGAGGCCGAGGTCTTTTATGGCTCGGGTCTACTTTAGTACCGCCGAGGCCGAGGTGTTTTTATGGCTCGGGTCTGCTTTAATACCGCCGAGGCCGAGGTATTTTTATGGCTCAGGTCTGCTTTAGTACCGCCGAGGCCAAGGTATTTTTATGGCTCGGGTCTGCTTTAGTACCGCGGAGGCCAAGGTGTTTTTATGGCTCGAGTCTGCTTTAGTATCGTCGAGGCCGATGTGTTTTTATGGCTCGGGTTTTCTTTAGTACCGCCGAGGCCGATGTGTTTTATGGCTCGGGTATGCATTAGTACCACCGAGGCCGAAGTGTTTTTATGGCTTGGATCTGCCTTAGTACCGTCGAGGCCGATGTGTTTTATGGCTCGGGTCTGCTTTAGTACCGCCGACGCCGATGTGTTTTATGGCTCGGGTCTGCTTTAGTACCGCGAGGCCGAAGTGTTTCATGGCTCGAGTTGCTTTAGTACCATCGAGGCCGAGGTGCTTCATGGCTCGAGTCTGCTTTAGTACCGTCGAGGCCGAGGTATTTCATGGCTCGGGTCTGCTTTAGTACCGCCGAGGGCGAGGCCGAGGTGTTTCATGGCTCGAGTCTGCTTTAGTACCGCCGAGGTCGAGGTGTTTCATGGCTCGGGTCTACTTTAGTACCGCTGAGGTCGAGGTGTTTCATGCCTCGAGTCTGCTTTAGTATCGCCGAGGCCGAGGTATTTCATGGCTCAGGTCTACTTTAGTACCGTCGAGGCCGAGGTGTTTTATAGCTCTGGTCTGTTTTAGTACCGCCGAGGCCGATGTGTTTTATGGCTTGGGTCTGCTTTAGTACTGCCGAGGCCGATGTGTTTTATGGCTCGGTTCTACTTTAGTACCGCCGAGGTCAATGTGTTTTATGGCTCAGGTCTTCTTTAGTATCGCCGAGGCCGAGGTGTTTTATGGCTCGGATCTGCTTTAGTACCGTCGAGGCCGAGGTGTTTTATGGCTCGAGTTTACTTTAGTACCGCCGAGGCCGAGGTGTTTTATGGCTCGGGTATGCTTTAGTACCACCGAAGCCTTATTATATTTGTTGGCATGGGGTCAGACTTTCTCCCTCATGACCAAGTGTTATTGGCAAAAGGGTGGTACGTTCTCATGTGGCCAAGTATTTATTTATGGCTCGGGGTCGGGTTATGTCCCACCGATGCTTTGTTATCTTCCATCGGCATGAGGATGGGTTACGTCCCTCCAAAGCCCTATTATTTTGTTAATGGCCCGAAAGAAAAAAAAAATTCATCATGGCTTGTCTTCTGTTATACAAGACTTTGCAGAACATTCCTTCTAGAATCTCGAATTAGAGGGCATGTCCCGGAAGAGAATTGCAGAGATGGTGAACCCAGTCTCATATTTTTGACTAAGGGTTAACCAATACTGATTCAGGTCGGCATCAGATGTCCAAGCGTTGAAAAGGTACCACAAGACATCAGATTAAAGCAATATGATGTGCTCATGAGAGTATCAGTTTGAGGAAATCAGATTGGTCTTTGGTTTCACGCACCACCATCTTTTTTATAGTTCCCAGCATCAACTCGCTAACTCGTTGATACCGAGAACTATGGGACGGATGTTGATGGTGGTTTTTCACCCCCAAGAAGTGAGCATCCCGAGGAAGGGCAAGAAAATAATTTTCGCTTACGATGATGAGTTTTGTAATTAACAGAGGAAAAACCCAAGGTCCTCGTTAGGGCGAGATCAGACAGAAGGGCCCGAGCCTGAGGCGCAGAATTGATCCGACCAGAGGAGGTCATGTTCCGACCAAAGGAGGTAATGATCCGACCAGAGGAGGTCATGTGCATCATCCATAAAGCTGTGATGTGACTATAGCAACTTGCAAGGTGATCCTCTGACACACGCCACCGCATGGACGAATGATACAGGCTGTCATCATAATGGTGAAGTGTGGCAGTGTAGAAAACAGAGTGATGTGACATGGAGTCAGATGACATGTTTACTTTCGGCAATGGCAGACTCACGTGGCTGACATCATAAAGATATGGGAACAGTGTTGCATTTCTCTTAGTATATAAAGGGAGGGTAGTCTCATTTGTGAGGGTTAGCAAATTTTTTATTCAAGCACCACTTGTAAGAAAACACCAAGCAAACAGCTCGGTATCATACGACCACCCTTTAAAAGAGGTCGGTCGAGCTCGGTTCAGTTATAAAATCAGTATTCCACTTTGTTCCCGTGGACGTAGGCTGGATCCATTCCGCCGAACCACGTAAATCCTCTGTCGTTTTTGTGTTTGTTCTTGTTTTTCTGCTAAATTTGTTTTTGGCCCCCCATAACCAAAC
Source organism: Zanthoxylum bungeanum (assembly GCA_019454045.1). NCBI lineage: Eukaryota > Viridiplantae > Streptophyta > Magnoliopsida > Sapindales > Rutaceae > Zanthoxylum > Zanthoxylum bungeanum. The sequence continues at coordinate 53,085 of SKCR01040668.1, forward strand.
AAATTCACGGTTGGAGGAGGATTATTCCAGGAGCGGTATTCCAAACCTGCCCTTGGAACGAAAATCATCTGTCAACAACCTTTAAATTATAGTTGATTTATGATACATTATGTGAAGAGATAATATGGCTTCATTACACTTGTTAGGAGGGGTATATATCGGTATTTGCTACTTGCATTATAAAGTAGACAGAACAATTTACTTTTGGCAAAATTTGTAACTGCCAAATTTTCGGACAATCCAGCAAGCAGCAATGGCGAAAGGACGTGAATCATGAAGAAAGCACGTGAGATAGCAAAGACTGAAAGATAATACCCAAATAAGTGGATGAGCTAGCTTGATGCTGATGGAAAATCACTTGTCAAAGGAAAATGAAAATCAAAATTTGAGACAAACAAAAGTCTAGACTAGGGGTTCCACAGTTTTTAGGTATCGTAATGTGGGACAATGGTCCCTGCTCCTCTGTCAAATGGGCCCATTATCAAGTTGCTATTTCTTGTAATGGGCTCAGTGGGCCCACAATCATTACGTGTGAAGTGATGCAAACCATGTTTTAAAAAAAAAACATAATTTAGCTTGTTAGCGTTTAAACTTACAATCAAAGACCTGTTGCAACGAGGAGAGGTCATTATAAACAACTTTTGTTTTTTTTCAAAATTTGACCAATGCAACGATTCAAGTTCTCATAGTGGTCCCTCGTGATAAGAGACTCGTATGGTTGGGAATTTACAATCCATCTCGAGGTTCCTTCATCCCCTGCTAACTTTCGGATCAAATGGTCCCAATAGATAATGTGCCATGTTTATGTGTAAATGACCCAATGAGAGTAATCATTTTCATTTAAAACATACTGAACAGAAAATTGTTTTTTCACCCTTTGTTATTTCTACCCAATATTGTAAATGTTCTCAAAAAAGATACATCATAATGAATAACGGTTCTGTTTTGTAAATGTTTATAGATAAGGTCCAAAATGGCCTCATCATGGAACCTAGTTGAGGTCCAATAATTATCGGGCTTAAAGATTCAAACTTGTAAGCTAGTGCCCATTTACACTAGAGATTGAGATACCAGGAAAGAGAATATTGTAGCATCAATATGATAACTTTTACTTTTATTGCAAGTTACATATATATATATATATATATATATATATATATATTATATATATATATATATATATAGGGTAATTTTTGCATTAATTTATATTGGAGAATTACATGGTATTGGGTATATTGTGTTGGCAAATTCCGTAACAAACCGTGTTATATTGAGTTGTAATACGCTTGAAGTGCTTGGATATGTTTTGACATCGGCAGATGAATTTAGCAGAATTGCGTTCGTGGTGCGTTAGTCATGGGTTTCGAACGCATATCGTTAGTGTCACGTTCGTCTTTACGTTCGAACGAAGTTCTTGAGGACTCACGTTCAAGATGTGTTAGAACTAAAGTGTCCAGAGACCAACCGTTCGAGTTCCGTTCTTCATCACGTTCGAACGAAATATTCCCGAGGCTTCGCGTTCGAGTCACATTTGAAGTTGCGTTCGAATGATTTTGCGAAATCTTTCGCGTTCGTATTGCATTCTCCACGCGTTCGAACGTCAGTCACAACTTTTGTATTTTGGATACATTTTTGAAGCCTTTTAACCTCAAGGAAAACCCTACCTATAAAAGAAAACATATACTCTCTTTTCAAGTGTTGGAAAAACATTACCCTAATTATTTTTTGCATTCAGTTTTCCAAACCCATTGAAGAACACCCATCCTTGAAGACCCAATCTCTCATGTCTTCTTCTTTATGGGTGATATTTTTGATTCATCACCATCTACCCTCCAAAAACAAACCTCACCAATACCATAAGCCTTCTGAGTTTGAAGGTGGAGATTGACATTCGAAGCCCTGACGCGAGAGTTTACAGATCCAATTCACTGAGACTTTGGATGTTCTGATGAAAGTTACTTGGTACAGGCTTGGGGAGTTCCTCGGATAATTACAGTTGTGAGAATAGAGTCGGAAAAGTTGTTGCTTTAGGTCTTTTCACCATCTCTGTAAGTTTCTTTCATATGATGGATTTGGGTGGTAGCTTATGTTAGGGTTGGTGCTCAGAGTGTCAATCTGGATCGTATTTATGTCTGATTCATAAATACGAACAATGCATTTTTCCATAATATTACTTATTCAATGGTAGCACCTCTTGTCTTTTATACACATATTCGATCTAATTGCAATTAGATATCTAATTATGATTAGATTGAAACTAAATCTGATTTAGTAATACGTGTATATTAGACAAAGATCCTAGGATTTACAATGTAGTGCGCAGTTACAACGTAGTTTGTAATTGACATTGGGAAGTGTCACTATAAGTTGTATATCATTAAATAAAGTTCCTGGTCAAGATTTACTAACACTGGTCGGTTAGTAAAACGCTAAGACCAGTACATGTCGTATATTGTGACTTGGTCCGATGGTTTATCCCAATGAACCATGAGTCTCGGGAGACTCGTATAGACATGTAGGTGTTTATTTAATAAACACTGAAGACTCACTGAAGATTTCCTAATATATGGTACACCAACGTCAATAGGAATCTTCTCGAGTTAAGCGAGCATAGTGGTCCTTCAACTTGAGATACCACAGTGGATATATGAGTTATCCTCCACACTTTGATGGCAGTCACGTCACCGATCTATTTAGATCATACCTCAGCCTGTTCGTTGGGTGTGGACTGATGCTCATGATATCCAGTGTGTATCAAGATAGAATCCGTCAGTCATGTGTACAGGGCATAGGTATCCTACACGTGTTTGCGATCTAGTAAATCCATGGTCGTGGTATAACTTCGGAAACGAGTTCCGAGTGTTATTTAGAGATCGTAAATTTAAAAAGTCGACTATATTATACCATAAGGATTTGACGTTCTTATCTATATCTCAGGTATAATATGGATAGCCTGTGACGGAGGGATTATACGTATGCAATGACCTCGATTTGCATAGTTTAGCGAGATTATCCGTGGTCGTCATAATTCATGAGTGGATGAATTATGGACACGAAATTAGATTTCGTGACGGATAAACCTAAATTTAGAGAGTCCCACAATATGAAGTGTACTCGTTGAGCACTTGGACAACTCATTATGAATATAGATTATTCGTAATACTTCATCGGATTAAATGAGTTAATTCGAATCATTTAAATGGTTAAACGAAAACACATGCATAAGGGCATTTTTGGTCAATCATAATTCTTGTGTATTTGTATTTGATACATAATTTGATTAGATACACATAAATTAATTGTCAAATGAGATTTTGACACATGCTACTAATATATGTATTTGTTATTTAATGTAAATAAATATATATATATATATAATATATATATATATATAATATTATTATTATTTAATTTTTTAGATATTTAAATGTTAAATATTTAAATAATTAAATGATATCTATATTTCATAATTGTTATGTTATATGGCTAATTATTATTGATACATGTGGCATGTTTTAATTAAACTTTAGGTGTGCAAATTTGATTTGTTAATATAAAGTTTAATTATATTTTATTGATTTAAATTATAAAAATGACCATTTTTCCCCTTGGTAAGTCGGTCATCATGTTTTAAAAATGGAAAAATTTTCTTTTCTTCCTTAAGGCCTATCATGGCTGAAATCTTCCATTGAAAAAGCTTCCAAATATTTTGTTTGAAAGAACAAAAGAAGAAAGTGAAGAAAATCAAGAAAAGCTTAAGGAAACAAGGAGAATTAAAGGTAATTCTTTATATCCCTAAGTTTGGAAATCATGTTTCTTGTTCTTGATTTACTAGAATGGTTCTAGGGTTTACTTACTTCTTAGAATTTGGGTCTTTTGGATTTGGAGGATGGAATAGAAGGCTTGGTGCATGTGTGAAGTTGTATTGAATGATATTATTGTAATATTGATTCAATTTTATCATTTAATGATAAGTTGCCATTCTAGAGTGTTATGACCACTCTTGTAATGCCTAGAATTATTCTTGGGTGCTTCATTGGTGGTGACTTGGATTGGTGTTAAGATTAATTAGATTAATGTTGGAAAATTGGATTTTAAGCATGAAAAATTGATATATATTGCTTCTGGATCAGATCTGGAAATACTGTTCATATG
>SKCR01040669.1:0-59147 GCA_019454045.1 Zanthoxylum bungeanum
AAAATGAAACACGCAAGAGTTGAAACTCCAAAAATTCTCAAGACATAAGTATAGAGTAAGTTGTTGAATGAAGTGTCGAGCTCCTATATTTATAAAGGTACTCGACACCTCATTTGTAAATAGCAAAACTTTATAATTTGCAAAGTGATAGAAAGAAAGTGTCAATCCACTTTCGGTGGATTGGCATTTCCCTTTTTTATATATATTATTACTTTTTTTTGTATTTTGTCTTTTGTTTTTGTTTTTATATTTTTGCTTTTGTTTCGTTTTCTTTTATATATTTATATAAAATACATGTGTAGCTAAATAAATCATAAGCTCATTTTGTCGTCAATCTAAATACGGTGAATATTTTTCAAGTCCGATTTGAATATAGCTGTCAACCTCTTTTGGGTTTCTGGGTTTAGGAGTTCAGATTTCATATCCATTTTCCTGTTGTGCATCCGTAACAGTATTTTACTTACACAAAAAATAAAAATTTCAAAAAAATACATAAAACATAAATTTAATTATTATTTCATAATTACGCTAAATTAAGGGGATTAATGAAATTATAAGTGTAAAATGGTTAATTTATCTTTTACTAAACGTACACTTTTTAATGTTCATCATGTGTGTGTGTGTGTGTGTGTGTGTGTGTGTGGTGTGTGTGTGTGTGTGTGTGGTGTGTGTGTGTGTGTGTGTGTGTGTGTGTGTGTGTGTGGTGTGTGTGTGTGTGTGTGTGTGTGTGTGTGGTGTGTGTGTGTGTGTGTGTGTGTGTGTGTGTGTGTGTGTGTGTGTGTGTGTGTGTGTGTGTGTATTATGCAAAAAAATTTCAGAAAATGGTAGATCTCATATTGTTCTTTACCCTACTTAATCATAACCTTTGTTAAACTATACGATTAGTTCAATTCCAAAAACTAAGTTTATAAATCTTCTTTAACACAAAAGCAATTCTTAAATAAAACTATGATTTTTCAAAACCTTTGAAATATCATCAAATCGAAATATTTTAAGATTTTCTTTCAAAACAAATCAAACACAAAAATTTTTCGACAAATTACCTTTCAAACACATGACACCCAAATCACTTACACATGTTCAGAAACGTATCTTATGTGAATCAAACCGCATGCTCAACCTCCTTCAAATATCCTATTGCGAGTTTCATAAATTCATCACACATTTACGCTTTTATACACATGTTGTTGGTTTCTAATTAGGTCCCAAGATCATGAAATCAAGAAAGAAACAAGTGAATACAACAAAGGAGAATGGCAGAAACATACTCACAATGATCGGATCTTGCGACGCGATGAAGAACACTTCATGGTGAAGCTCAGCAGTGGCTTCCTTGGCTGGTGGACTGCACGATTTTGGTCCTTGTTGTTCTTCCAAGAATTGGCCATGGAAGACTCCATTGAAGCTCCAAGCTCCAAGCTTCCAAAATGGTTTCCAAGCTCACAAACTCACTGCCCTATCACCTTAGGATAACTCATGGTGTGCTAGCACTATGTTTTTGCCACAAAAACATCTTATTTCTTCTCTTATGCATTCAGCAGAACTAGAAAAATGAAGGAGAAGAATCAGCTCCAAGCCGTGAGAGAAGATGAGGGAAAAGAGAAGGTTTCCTTGAAACCGTGAAAGTGGAGAGAGAGTGAGGAAATAAAAATGTGTATTTGGTTTTTATAATTTCCAAAATTAATAAACCATTTACCATTTTTAATTCCATAAAGTAAGCATTAAATGCTTGTCAATCAATACACATCAACTCACATCAATCAATTGTCAACTTGTCACATCACTCAAAGTGACATGTGATTTGACTCTTGATGTGACTAATGATTTGACGCTTGATTTGACGCTTGATTTGACTTGCGTGCCGCATTCGAATTCGAAATGCGAATGCGCTCGCAAATAATCTCGGGCTCGGGTTCGCTAATTCCAAATTAACGAATTTTCCGTTGCAACGCAATTAAACAATTACGCCTAGCGAAATCACTATTCATGTCGCTTACGAATTAATTCTAAATTAATTCGTTCGCCCGAATTAAAATCCAATTTCAATTCCGCGTCGAAATCCAATTTCGCATAATATATCGAATATATTATTTTATCAATTAATTCCAAATTAATTGTTCTCTCTCTTTAATTAATATTTTATCCCAGATAAAATATCTCTACAATTAATCCCAGATTAATTTTCTCTCTCTTCTAATTAATCCCAAATTAATTAAAGTGCGAGTCATACATCATCGGTGAATCTTCGGGAAGCGACCCATGAGATCCCCGGATATGTTGGCAGTAAATACGGTCGTCGGACTATCCGAACACGTAAGTACCTCGTACTACGTTTATACCGATTTACAAGACAAGGTTGGCTTCTAGCAAAGCGCCATGCCTACCCAATTCTCCAGAAATATCCTTACAGGAATATGTGATCTATATCAAGCATAGTATACCGTAGTATCGATGCAGTATCGGATTAGTCACGTGCTAGGCCTGGGGCTGGAATTGTGTCTGCCCCGTACGAAGCACATATCGGATGTCTGGCAACTAGTCTCTATAATCGGATACACATGACCTAGTCATAATATCCCGATAGTTCGAGCATTTAAGAGAATGAGTTTCGTATCCTATGTGACCATCATCTCCATATGACTGGAGTGATACTTCCGTCTTAACATCACACCCAATCCACTACGATTCTCAATATACCCAGCATTGGCGTACACAGAACCTGTTAAAGTCTTGGACGACCTCAACCAAAGTATATTGATTGTCGCAAGTATTAGCGGTGCAAGTCTCAGGTTAAGACCAAATACACCTACCCTGATTGCAGACTCACATAGACACATAGTCATACTACCAATGGGATTCTACAGGGGTCTATCCAGAGAGAAGCTATTTCCCGTACCATCGGTAAAACACAACCTCCTATTACACTTGCATGAGTATCATATACCCAAATATATGAGAACTATGTCGTTGTGCCCTCACAACGCGCACAAGTGTAATACTAGTCTTTTACGTATTTATCGATGTCCTATCTCGATAATACTCTGACTAGGGATATTTAATGATTCATCCTTTGTGGACTGATACTGTCTCATATCATTCTCCGTCCAGGAAAAAATCATATGGACCTCCTATCATTTATATATCTCGGTGATCTAATCACAAATGATAAGAGTGCAATCTCCTTTGTCACATAGTTAATTTGTACAACAACACCGTGATCTGTACAAATAGTGACGCTATGGGTCATAATTGTCCAACACATGTATACATGCACGTTCCAAAAACACATTTAATATAAATTTCCAAATCCTCTTTACAATCAAGTACCACACCTTATCAAACTCGAAATATGTTACAAGCTCTTCACAATAAATGCACACAATATCAAGAACGAAAATCAAATTGCAAGGTTCGCACATCCCACTTCATCCACAATCAAAGACATAATCCAAAATACGCATATCGCAAGCTGATTTCATACGTTAGTCGATATAGATATTATATTCGAAAACATATCTAAAATCATTTTCCAACATTAATGATTACATATGTACTAACTCATGCTTACCAAATCATTAACCAATAACTCACACAAACACACATCGAGCATGAACTTTAATACGGACAATTGTAAATGTAGTCTAGTGTAGAAGAGTCAAGCAATCAAAATCAATTCATTTACCCTTTACAATTGTATGTTCATCACAAACAAACACCTACTTATCATATCGAAGAGCATAAAAATTTATTTTCAGGTCTTTTTGGAAACACATCATATACATAAACTTTATTAAAAATAACTTTATCAGCCAGAATCTGTTACAAATGTCATACATGTTAATAAAAAATATATCAAACGTTCAACGTCCAAGTCACACTCGAGACTGAGCGGGGAATGAAACAAGCCTTTCTCGATAAGGTAGTGGGCCATTCTATTTCAGATGCTCTAGACCAACACAAGTGTCACGATGAAATATAAAATAGCTCACAAAGCATTTAAAACATGTGCAAGCAACGAGACGGACTCATGTCATCATCATGCATGCTCATGAACAAATATTCCTTTATTCAAGTGTCTCGACGAAAACACGGTGATGAATTAAAAAATATGTAACCAGCGTTGAGATGAAAAGCATATTATCAAACAAGCGTCTCGACGGAAACATAATAATTATTCATAAAATACTAAAACACATATCAAGGGCCAAGACGAAAACACATCATTTTTCATTTTCAATCAAAAACCAAGTTATTCAAAATTCTCTTGTTTTATTAAAAAAATGACATTTTATAACGAATAGTCAAAGAACGAAATTCCAAAACATAAGCCAGACAAGGCAAATCATTCTTTTCAAAAACGAACAAACAAGAGTATCCACACGCAGTTCAAAATTTTTCATTTGTTGACAAGACTTTTCAAAATGGGATGCAAGTCATTTATTTCAAATGACAATAAATCGAGAATATCCATATGCATAACAAACTCAAAAATCCAATACCAAGAATTCAAAACCTAAAGCCATACATTTAAATCACAAAAAAAAACATAATCTAAAGCTTCAGACAAGAATTCATACATAGGATGACATATGCATTGGCTTATACATACAAGCCTGTACATGTTCCATTATCTATTTTAAAATAGGTATAAAATGGACGTCGTTCAAACAGAATCCTAACCAATACTTCTAAACGGATACCCACAAGTCAATAACATTACAAGACACACTTCAAATCTATCAAACATAGGCATACGACTCATACCGATGAGTCTTATTATCAAATTACATTCCAATAGCATAATTCAATCTTCTTACTACCGTCTTTACCCCTATAACTTAAGATTTTTATGATTATTTCTACCAAACCACCCAAACTCGCTATTTTAACTGTCTCAAACCCGTGGTAGTTTGGATCTAACCAATCCGTACTTGTTTCATGCTAGCAAACACTTTCCTAATCACTATCATTACTTATCAACTCATGAATCTCTTAGCACTTCAAATTCTCAAAACCTAGGGTTTCGTTCATTCATACCTATTATGGGTTTCAATTCATTTCATGCAAATTTTAATGAGACTGTCATGGACAAAGAGGAGGAATAAATGGAATACAAGAAGCTCTACGACCGAGGGCAATATAAGAAGAATAATAGAGAAGGCTCAGAAATAGCAGAAGTGATCACCGTCTAACAACAATATTTTTCCAAATTATGAAGGTCAATGTCCAAAGTTTTAGTTAAACTTGAGAAACAAGGCCTACTAAAGCCCCTAGAATCTAGACCATTACCAAACCCAAACCCTCACCGCATGGACCTGAATCAATACTGTCACTTCAACTAGGAGAGGGTCCACGACACCAACAATTGCCTTCGCCTCAGGCATGAAATCAAAAATCTGATCGACGCTGGTAGAATCCCAGATCTAGAAAAAGCCTCGGCCATGCAATAATTTGGTTCCAGATCATCGTATTTACATCATTATCTTTTTCGTCATGTAATGACTCATTTTTTAAAAAAATAAATTTAGTTTTGCATAATTTTCCATCTCTTGAAAAGAATGAGCATATTCCATGCAACCCCTTACGCATCGTGACGGCCTAAAGGAAAAAATTGAGGCAGAATGTCACGTTGATCATGTATTGCGACTCGAGTCCATGTACATTGCGACGAGAGCCCGATTCCCAATTCTATTAGAACTCTAATTTTTTTTAAGAATGAAAGATCCCATCAACTAGACCCGGCCAGCGGTTCGGTTCCGGTTCGGAACAGAACCGAACCGGCTGGTTTCCAGTTCCACACTTAAGTGGAACCGGAACCTTGAACCGAACCGGAACCAACCGGTTCCGGTTCGGTTTCGAACCTTTTTTTTTAAAAAAAAATTTGAAAATAAATAAAAATAAATGAGATTAATTTTATAAATAAATAAAATTATTACATTGAAGAGCTTGAGCTTAAATTTTTAAAAATTTAAGTTGCCTACGTATCCTCCAAGGGTGAGAGGAATCAAAGCTCACGTAGTTCCATTACAATTTTAAGACATTTCCCCTTTGTAAATTACAATTTTACAATTATCAATCATCATTATCAATTGATCCTTCAGCTCCGGTTCCGCTTGCACTTGTTGTTGCAGATGCATTATCGAACAAGTCTTCAAAATCATCGGGGGCATCTTCTTGTTGTCTCATATCAGCTCGAGTCCAATCATTCACACAAGTTGTTGCTTCTAGAGTGCTTGGATGTAATGAAGATCGTCTAGCTTCCAATATATTGCCTCCCAAGCTGAAGGCTTGCTCAACCGCAACGGTGGAAATAGGTGCTGCCAATATCTCTTTAGCAATAATTGATAAAACAGGATATATATTTTGATGTCGGTTCCACCAGTCAAGGATTTTAAAATTTTTACTAACTAAACTTTCAGTAGGAAACTCAAAATTTGTAGATAAATAATTATCTAATTTGGGGTTATTAGTGTTGGTTTCTATAATTAGTCTCAAGATCAAAATGAACAAAAGAAATGTGAATGAATAACGAAGAAATATGGCGGAAACATACTTACAACGAACGGATTTGGATTTGTTGATGAACGAAATTTCTTCTTCCAAGTAGTCCAAGATTCGGCCAAGGCAATCCACAATGATCCAAGCTTTGTTTTGTCTTCTCAAGCTCTTGAATAGGTTTCCCTAATCACCTTGTATGATCTCTTGAAGAGTGCTAGCTCAAGATGAAAGAAAAATCCAATCTTTCCCTCCAAAATAGCTCACGGTTTCACTGGTTTTTGAGAGAGAGAATGGGTTATGGTTTCTTTTCTATTTTAGGCTTCAAAAATTGTAAAAGAGAATGAGAAAAAGAAATACCAAATACGGTATTAGGTTGCCAAAAGTCAAAGCCAATTTTGGCTCCAAAATTTTACAATAAATGGCCACATACTTGTGTCATGAATAGTGACAACATGTCACTCATGAAAGACTTTGACATCTATCATTAATCAATGACAAGCGATGTGACTCGCGATGTGACTTGTGGGCCCCGCTCGAATTCGAAACGCGAGTGGGCCCGCAAACACCTACGGGCTCGGTTTCGCTAATTCCAAATTAACGAACTTCCGTCGCGACGTAATTAAATAATTAAGCCTAGCGAAATTACTATTCACGTCGCTAACGAATTAATTCTAAATTAACTCGTTTGCCCGAATTAAAATCTAATTTTAATTCCGCGTCGAAATCCAATTTCGTTTAATATATCGAATATATTATTTTTGTCGATTAATTCCAAATTAATCTTTCTCTCTCTTCAAATAGTACTTTATCCAAGATAAAGTGTCTCCGCAATTAATCCCAGATTAATTATGCTCGGATCATACGTCATCGGTGAATCTTCGGGAAGCGACCCAAGAGATCTCTGGATATGTTGGCAGTAAATACGGTCGTCGGAGTATCCGAACACGTACTTACCTCGTACTACATTTTTACCGATTTACGAGACAAGGTAGGCTTCTAGCAAAGCGTCATGCCTACCCAATTCTCCAGAAATATTCTTACTGGAATATACGATCTATATCAGGCGTAGTATACCGTAGTATTGTGTATTGCGATCCAGTATCAGATGTCACGTGCAAGGCCTGGGGCTGGAATAGTGTCTGCCCCGTAAGAAGCACGTATCGGATATCAGCAAGTAGTCTCTTTGAATCGGATAATCATGACCTTGTCATATTATCCTGATGGTTGCAACACAATAGAGAACCAGTTCTGAATCCCTACGTGATCATCATCTCCATATGTCTGAAGTGATACTTCCGTCTTGACATCACATCCAATACACTACGATTCTCAATAAACCCAGAAGAGGCATACACAGAACCTGTTAAAGCCATGGACGACCAAAACCAAAGTTTACCGATTATCGCAAGTACTAGCGATGCAAGTCTCAAGTTAAGAACCAAATACACCTACCCTGAAGCGGACTCCCATAGACACATATACATACTACCAATGAGATTCTGCGGGGTCTATCCAGAGCGAAGCTGTTTTCCGTACTATCGGTAAAACACAACCTCCTATCGCACTTGCATAAGTATCCAATACTTAAATATATGAGAACTATGCCGTTATGCCCTCACAATGTGCACAAGTGCAATACTAGTCTATTCCGCATTATCGATGTCCAATTTCGATAATACTACGACTATGGATATTTAATGATTAAACCTTTATGGATTGATACTGTCTCATATCATCTCAATCCGGAATTAATCATAAGGACTTTTACCATTCAATTTCAATGTAAATAAATGACAAAACGGTAAAAGGCAATTTCATTACAACATAGTTAATTTTGTACAAAACATAATGTCTTTTACAAACAGTGACGATATGGGTCATAACTGTCCAACAATTAGTTGTCGTATCCCTAGCTTTTTATTTCGTTGCAATAACCAACGATCCCCTACGCTAAGTCTTGTTTGAATTATCGGGTCGCTACTACTAGATTCACCTAATGTTCCTAAGTTATATCTTACAATATAATCATTAAATAACTCAATTAAATCATTTCTTAATTTAGTCATTATTCTTGTAATAACAATTTCATCTAATATTCTTAAATAACCATAGTAAGCTTGTAAAGCACCATTCAAACCTTCTAATTTAAATCTAAGATCAAAAACAGCAGCAATAAGATAAAGTAAAGGAATGTCTCTAAAATAATTCAACCATTTTACATTCATAACAGTAATGGCTTCTAACCAAACAATATCATTAGGATCGCTACTTTCAGCATGTTCATCGAGAACACCAACAATATTCAAACTTTCAAGAAGAAATAAATGTGCTGTTGGATAATAAACACCGCTAAAAGTTAAAGTAGCTTCATTAAAAACTTTAAAATATCTAAAATATTTTCACAAATATCCCATTGACTAGGATAAAGTGTGACATTTTGAACATGTTGAGAAAAAAAACTACATAATGCATCTTTGTATTGAAATGCTTGACATAAAAGAAAATAAGTTGAATTCCAATGTATTGGAACATCTCTTGAAAATTTAATCGGTTAAATACCATTTATTTTATAAAATTTCGTCCATTCTCTCCTAACTTGAGAATATGACCAATTACAATTTAGTGATGTTTTAATAGGATCAAGGAAAAGTGATAATAATTTTAGACCGTCTTGAACACATAAATTAAGGACATGACATGTACAACGAATATGAAAAAATCGACCCCCTAAATTTGGTTCACATAAGGATTTTAAATCATTGATAGATGCAGTATTTACAGATGCATTATCAAATCCAATTGTTAAAATTTTGTGCAGTAAACCATATTCATCAAAAATTACCTTCATCATTCTATAAATATTTTGTGCAGTATGTTGGTCATCAAAAACTCTAAATGCAATAAGTTGTTTTTGCATGGTAAATGATGCATCAATCCAATGACAAGTCACACCCATGTATGAGTGTGTTTGCCAATGGTCACTCCAAATATCAGAACATATAGAAATACGACATTTTATCTCTTTAAATATGTCATTTAAAATAATTTTACCATCTTTATATAATTTAAAAATATGGCGTTTTGTTGTGTTTCGAATCATTCTACATGTAGAAGGATTTAAAGCATTATGCACGTAATTAGTAAAATGAAGTTTTTCACCCAAGCTTAAATAAAGATGTGTCATACAAGTTAATTTCGCAAATTCTTCTCTATTTTTTGCATCAGAATATTTAAATAAATCTACAGCACTCGTACCTCTACTAGATGATGCGTACCTGACCATTTGAGTTTGCGTCGTATCAATTCCAAGTTCAACCGGATGATGTCTTTCCAGGTGCTTGATCATATTGCCGTATCCACCAGAAAATTTGTAGGTAACCCCACAATAGTTGCAAATTGCTCGTTGTGTATTATCTTCTAGGCGTTCCAAATGAAAATGAATTTTGAAAACATCCGAGGAACGAGCCTTAACTTCTCTTCTTCGTGATTGTGCACCGACACTAGTAGGGCCGCTCTCTTGGGTTGGCATATTTGACATTATGTTCTCAGATGAGCTTGCCATTTTTCGTTTGAGAAATTATGAAGAAAAATAAGAAAATTGACTAATTGCGAATGATAATAACTAATTGAATTGAGATTGAGAATAAGAGAATTGTATGAATTGAGATTGAGAATAAGAGAATTGTAGGAAATGAGAGAGTTGAGAATTTGGTGTGTTGAAATAATGAAAAATGAATCCTATTTATAGAGTTTTAGAATTTTTTGGATACCAAAAATGCCCCTAAATATAACTGTTTTATTACCGTTATTAGGGATATATTAGTAATTTATATTTTATTTTATTATTTTTTTTAAAAAAAAACACTTTTTTTTATATTAAGGGCTCTATGCCCCCCCCACGGCAACTAGCTGTTGGGGACCTACGGTTCCAACCGGAACCGTATAACCGGTTCGGATTGGGGTCAAACCCCAACCGAACCGGTCGGCCACGGTTCTGGTTTCGGAACCGGAACCGGAACCTTCCGGTTCCAACCGGTTCGGTTCCGGTTCCGAACCGGAACCGTGGCCGGGTCTAATCAACCCTTATAAAAGAATAAGTATGGTCTAGACTTGAAAAAATCATACTTTTGAAGAGCACAAAGCAGAGAAGAACACCCAGAGCAATGCAAGAATCAAGTCACAATCCGAACTGAAGATTGAAGTAGAGAACCTCACCACGAGTTCTTTCTTCCTTTCTCTTTCAATTTTTTTCTTTTAAGTTCTTGCTTTATATTAATGAATTGTTTGCGTTTAATGAACATCATGGGTAACTAATTCGTTAATCTAAGATTGCAATGGATCCACAACACAATTTTTAATACAAATTGCATCGTTTTATTCTTTTGAGTTCGTGATTGGGTTATTTATTATTCTGTCTTAATGCGTTATATTGCCTGATCACCAATAAAATAGTTGTGGTAAACCCTAAGGAAGTTGGAAAAAGGAATTTGATTTTAGCCTTGGGAATTAATAGCGCGTGATCATATTCTTAGAATCGATTTCTGTGCAGGATAAGAATATACATGTAGGGCATGTGTAGCCAAAATTAAAACTTGAACTTAATGAGTTTGACATAGATTAATTATCATAGGAAATAGGCAATTGAATTAAGTTGAACGTTTCTATCTGACCATCGAAAGAGGCTTGTAGATAACTTTGTATTCTAGGTTAATAATCCATAACAAATACTCAATTAAATGAAAAGTGTATTAATTTACTATTTGCGTGCTTAGTTGAAGTTGTAACCCTAGGTTCTTTCTCGCATAAGGTTTTTCGAAATCATTTATTTTTGTCTGCTTAAATATTTAGTTAGTTAAATTAATCAACCCATTTTAATCAATTGTTTTGTTTTAGTAAAGTATGTCTATTTCTGATAATTAATACGATAACCTTGTGGGTTCAATATCTTTATACTACTTGAGCGACACATGCGTTAGCATAACGTGTAAAATCATGAACAAATACCCATTAGGTTCCCATGCTTAAGATTGGCAGAAAATCTCAAAATTTGGTCAGGATTTGGTATCTCATACTGAGCGGTGCAGGATTCGGGATGAAAATCGGCTTAAACAAAATTTTAGGTATGATTTGGGATGATTTTTCATTTTGATTCAAAAACTCGACCAATATTCAGGATAATTTTTTAATCCCGAATCATAATAGAGGACAAGACTGAAACTAGACATGACTTTTCCATTACCATCTCTACTACTGTAATACAACAACGATCCTTTAATGTTAGAATAGCATAGAGCTGATGCGTACTTATAAAAAAAAATGAACTTAATATATAATTATGAAAATAATTAGTGACCCTGATTATTTCCCATAATGAAAATAAATCATGAGTCATGTGATATTTTCATCTAATCGATAAAGTTATATCACATTATTTTACGTAAAATAGCAAAGAGTTTATGGTTGTAACAATACGGTTAAACGATACCAAAGTGTCCTTAGAAAGAAAAAGGAATAATTTTTTTTTTAATTATTTTCCACAAAATTAGAACAAGAATTTTAAACCTTCTTCTTCATGGTTCAAAGAATCAGAAACCATTGAATGGATAAGCAAATTATAGCCAGCCATTACTGTCTGGGCTCTTCCATAAAGAAAATGTTTCTATGGTGAAGAATCTACAAAACCATCTACACTTTGATTTGATTCTCCACGTGGAACAAACCCACCAAAAAAAGTACTAGCAATTGGGAGCTCCATGGCCTCCATCCTTCACACCACGTAGCTTACCCTATGGATTCATTGGTTCTTTCTTAATTTAATTTTTGACTCAATTTTACGAGCTCAAATTTTAAATATCAAGGAAACCCACCTTTAGGTTGAGTAATCGGGCCAAAAATTGGGTTACATATGTAAGATAAAAAAAACCATCTCACATTCTGTTAAATTTTATCCCGCCCAATTAAATTTCATTTCACCTTATTTTGTATTATTAAAAATTTCTAGATTTTTTTTTTTATAAAAAAAATATATATCTCGAATCTCATATCGAACGGAATAGGACTGGAAAACTTGTCAATCCTATGTTGCGTAAGAGATTATTATTTTTTAATTATCCTTTCTTTAAAGCGGCTTTTGGTTTATATTTTAACTTTGATATATTAAGACAAATTTTATAAAGTATTGGGTTGAATTTTATTCTTCTTATTTGAAGCAGTTTTTGGTTTATATTTTAACTTTGATACAACATTAAGATAAATTTTTATGAATTTCAAATTCCCACAAATATTATTGACTTTAGGACTGGACAAGACTTCTAATTCATTAATCAATGTAATATTAGACGAATATATATTTGAAATTTTGATTTTAATTTTTACTCTTCTTCAATTTTGTAAAACTACTCTTCCAATTCATTCTCATATTGTGATCAAATCCATACCACATATGGACTCTTTCCCCAATAAGGGGAAAAATGACTTGTAGTTTTTGGCATTATATTTTCTGAGTACTTCATTATAACATATTTTCATAATTGGACCTGAGATCGAACCGGTAATATAAAAAATTAAATGAGTTATTAGTTCGACCGGTTGAACCGTATCCAAAAAATCGAAAAAAAAAAGTTTACGTAATAAATAATTTTATTTAATTAAAAATTAAAAATATAAAAATAAATAAAAATTAGACCGATTTTGACCGATTTTTATCATATTAATTTTTTATCTTTGATCGAACCGAACTTATGATCAATTCCCGATCGAACCATCCGGTCGGAAAACAAGAATGAGTTTTTGTTTTTGTATTCGAATTCGAATTCGAAATGGTAAAAACAACAAAAAGACAAAAATTCGGTAGGAGTACTCATATAAAATATTTTTTTCAAAATACCAGGATTGTTATTATATTAGTAATTTTTTTTTTTTTTTAATTTCATTTCATATGGTAATTGAATATAAAAAAGGGTTAAATTAATTAATTAGTAACAAATTTGGCAAGTACAAAACGGCACCGTCTACTTGCTTAAAAAAGCCACCTACACTGCTATATAAACATATGTAAAAAAAAAATAAAGAAAGAAAGAAAATATGAAAATCCAAAAAAAAAGTCGGGGCAGAAAAAGCAACGAAGCCAGTGAAAATCTCTCACCGTAACTACAAACTCTGAGAAAATGGCTTCAGTGACTTCACAATCTTCGACGACGGCTTCTTGTTCGTCGCCAATCTTTTCTCGCTGTTCTCTCAGTAACCCAAATCCCATAACTCTCTCTTTCAGGGACTCTCGCTCTCGAATCCACGCCCCTAACGCCATTGTAAGCGCATTCACATCTCTTTTGATTTTGCATATTAATTTTCTGTGATTAATTTGCGTTCACTTATGAAAACTTGGGCTCTTTTTGTTTATTTTAATGGTGGTAGAGATGTGACATGCCGGAGCCTTTCCATTTTCCAAATGGGAAGCCTAATATTCCAATTCTTAATGAACGGACGCTGCCCAAGTTTTTGGAAACCGCGCGTATGGAGAAAACCGCTAACAGAACTAATAACAGGATCAAATTGTTCACTGGCACCGCCAATCCTGCACTTTCCCAGGTAATTTTTTTTCAAAATTTACCTATCTGTTTTTTTCCGGCCACTTGAAATTTCCTTGAATTTAATGTATGTTGATGAGTCTGTTTTATATGATGTGGAAGTTTATGAATTAGCTGTTGATGCTTGTTACTGTGCTGAAACAGACGAAGGTTTACATGTTTTGTTGCTTTTGTCCCTTTTGATTAGACCGAAGGTGGTGTCTAGTGCGATGATCAAGTATTAATTTGTATCCACTTGGTCATAGGTTTGAATCTAGGTTGCACAGTCACGGACACGGACACGGGTCGGATACGAGAAACGTCATTTTCAAAATGTTATGATACGGACACGTTAGAGAAACGTTAAATAAAGTCAAATAAAATCAAATAAGTATATTTTTTATAATTAATTATTTGAAATAAATTTATAATATACATATGAACATAAAAATAAAATAATTGATTTAAAGAAATATAAAAAAATCAAAATCATAATATTTTTTTTTAAAAAAAAAAAAATTAATCAATTGAAAACTTTAAGGACACGTTTCCTCAAGTGTCCTTCAAGTATCGGTGTCCGAAATGTTTCGGATACGGACACGGAATGCAAAACAAGTTGTCCGTGCTTTCTAGGTTTGAACCCTAGAAACACTGTGAAAAAACAGGGGTTAGGCTGCTGTGTACATCATGACCTTTTCCTAGCGACAGCCTTGTGCACTAGGTATGACCTTTGATTGGACGTTCCTTTTAAAGTGGACTTACCCATATTTCATCTAGCTACAAGCTGTCAGAACAAACTATCTAAAATCATTGAGCAATGTATAATAAACTGATGGGATGCCTCTTCCCTTGATATTTATGTTACCATCATTATAAAATGATTTAAAAAGCCTTTAAAATTCTTGGATATACTTATCGTTATCATCTAAAAGCATCAATTCCTACTCTGTGTAGCCCGTTCTTTAATTTGTAAAACTTTCTGAGTTGTTTTCTTCTTTTATCTTTTTACTTTTTCTGCCTAATCCTCTTTTTAGACAATATCAACGACATCAGCTATGGGATCAAATTGGAAATACTTCGCCTCGTTAAATTGTCATCATCAAAACCACTTACGATTTCTTACACATTCAATGACTTGCATTTTTGGCTTCTTCTTTCCCTCGTAGGCTTATATTAGCTTTTCACAACTTACACCCTCATGTAAATGTTGGCACATAAAACTTTTCAAAGTTGCTCTACATGCTTTACTTTTAAAGTTTGCAATTTCATTAGTTTTTATGTTTTGTACCATAGTAAAATTCTTTCCTAAATTTATAGGTAATGTTGTTTATCTATATGAAAGACGTCGGCAATTATATGTTCCTTCCAAAACCTTTCTTTTCCAAACTTTGTTTTCTTAAAATTTGTGGAACTTTGTTATTTACAACTCTATATTATTGTTTCTTAGGAAATAGCTTGCTACATGGGCGTGGAATTGGGAAAGATCAACATAAAGCGATTTGCTGATGGTGAAATTTACGTTCAGTTGCAAGAGAGTGTTAGAGGGTGTGATGTTTATTTGGTGCAGCCCACCTGCCCACCAGCAAATGAAAATCTCATGGAGCTTTTGATAATGATAGATGCGTGTCGTAGAGCATCGGCCAAGAATATCACAGCTGTGATTCCATACTTTGGATATGCTAGAGCTGACAGAAAGGTGAATATAACCTGCTATGCACTTTAGTTGAACTTGTCTGCTGAAACCTATATTTTGTATAATAGATTCCAAAACTCGAAGGAAATTCGACGTACATTTGAGCGATGAAATAATTTTTAGATCTGATGAGATCCTTATATAGATTATGCCCTAGACAATTAGATAAACAGCTGCTCATTCTGATCTCTCTGTCTTTGGAGGTGCATTTAAAGAAAGACAATGATATTATGAAAATGTTTTTGTTCAAAGATGCTTTTATTTGTCTTTCCTATATGTGTCTATATTGATTCTTTGCAGACTCAAGGGCGAGAATCTATTGCAGCAAAACTCGTCGCAAACCTTTTAACAGAGGCGGGTGCAGACCGTGTTCTTGCTTGTGATCTTCATTCTGGGCAATCCATGGGTTACTTTGATATTCCAGTAGACCATGTATACTGTCAGGTAATTAGGACAGTTTTTTATTCTGGAGTGTAACTGATTTATTATCACTGAATGGTCTGAAAAAGTTTATTATTCACTAACTTTGTTAATATGGCTTATCATCTGCACTGTAGCCTGTGATTCTTGATTATCTTGCGAGTAAGACGATTTGTTCTAATGATTTGGTGGTCGTTTCACCTGATGTGGGTGGAGTGGCAAGAGCACGTGCTTTTGCAAAAAAGTTATCTGATGCACCTTTAGCCATTGTAGATAAAAGGCGTCATGGACACAATGTTGCAGAGGTAATTACAGTACTACAACTCTGCTCTCATTATGTTTCCTCAGCTTAAATTTTTAAATATTTATGCAGTTTCTGGAAAATATTGAAGTCAGTTGCAGTGCTATTGTATTGTTCGTTATGAATTCTCACACCTAGAGTCACCAATGTCTGTGACATGCAAATGGTTATTGACTGTTGTTTCGATAATTTTTCTGCTAGGATGCGGATAAATGTTGTGGTTTATGGACCTAGTTTTCATCAAAATGGTAGTGTCGATGATGTATGCTCCATCACAGATAGATAGTTGTCCTATTTTCTGTGTGCATTTTCAGTTTGTCCTTTTTTGCTAAGTTTAATAGATGTGTCGATGGAAAGGAATACTTTCATCCATATCATCTTTATTCTTCGGCGTGTTATTACGTCATTCACGTCCTCATTATGCTTAACATTTATACTTCAGGTGATGAACCTAATTGGCGATGTCAAAGGAAAAGTTGCCGTAATGATGGATGACATGATTGACACTGCTGGTTAGTCAACTAAACTTCATTTCAAACTGCATCATAGACCTGTAACGACAATTGGGAATGCATCAATGCAACTTCAATCCTTGGAGTATTTCTTGCATTTGTTTCTCATACTTCTGTTATCTGAATTTCAATGTTGGATTTTGTACCGACCATATAATAACATAGTAATAATCATTTCTTTTGGTGATCTGGTAACCTCATGTGTATGTGGGTAATAGGGACTATTGCAAAAGGTGCGGCGCTTTTACATCAAGAAGGTGCCAGGGAAGTTTATGCATGCTGCACTCATGCCGTTTTCAGGTAACATCCAAATTTTATGGCGTTTGATTTTATCTTATGAATTATGTTTCTTTGTAAGCATAGTATTTCCCTTTCAAGTTTTTTCCAAGAGTTGATTATTTTGGGTGGCAACTTCAAGGAATGTTCCACGACTAATTTCTAGTTCTTTCATATGATGATGACATGGTGAAGGTGAATTTTCCAAGTACACTATAAAAAAGGCCACTAGTTAGTTTTGCTTCCACAAAAGTCGGGTATTGGAAGGGAATAAGGATGCTCTACAGCTCTAGGATTACAGGTCGGAATGTCGGATAACAAACCAGAAATTTATCAACTCCCTCTCTTTTGACCACATGACTTTATGTGGATTCAGTAGGGTATCTAAGTTGTATAGATTGTTGGAAATTTTAACATGTTCCAGATGTTTGCATTGATCTCACCCTTCCTCAGCATCCCGCTTTTTTATTTTTTTTTACTACCCAAGGTTTCGATGAATTTCTTAAAAGAGACTGGAGCCAAGTATTCCCTGTGAACTTTATCATTGTTTTTGTTTGTTTGTTTCATTTTCTCACAGCCCTCCTGCAATAGAGAGGTTGTCGGGTGGCTTGTTCCAAGAGGTGATCGTTACAAATACAATCCCAGTAGCAGAGAAGAACTACTTCCCCGAGTTAACTGTTCTTTCGGTAGCCAACCTGTTGGGTGAAACTATATGGCGTGTTCATGATGATTGTTCAGTGAGTAGCATTTTTCAATGAAGCCGAGGAAGAAATTGAACGACGGTAGCTCCTTCAACTGGTAAAATGTGTAGAATCAAGTAGTATCTCAGATCCAAGGTAGCCTAGTAAAAGGGAGGTATTGATCTATACATTTTCTCATTGTTGGTTTTAATTTTCACCAAATTTTAATTTGTCATCAAGGTTTCTTCATGAATTAAGATTCCATTTTAATGGATTGCCTCACATCTTTGATAACATTTAAATTGCACATGGTGATCAAATATTTGGATGGCTGTGTATGTAAATGAACAACTCCTTTTCTTAATCAATCAATAGAACCATTGTTTTTAAATAAGTATTATCAGTTTTCAGTCGTTTAATTTAATTTGGAATTATTTTCAGCATTACAGTCTTGACAAGATTTTGATCGATCAATTAGATGAGATGAACAATTTTTTATTCATTTATTTTAATATCTTATTTTCAATGGAATATGATACGATTAACACAATTATGACATAACAAGTTGATAAATGGGTTTTAATCATATCATAAATGAGAACGTATTGGTTCGATATGATGATTATTGTAACATATTTTATATCACGAACAAATTAACGTGTGGAGATAATCCAATATAAATTACAGACACACCATTTTAACCAATTTTATTATGATTGATCAAAATATGACGTAACAAGTGATTAAAGCATTGTGATTGATCAAAAAGTGATCAGCTCTATTAACCAATTTTATTATGTATATAATAGGGATTTTAGTTATTTGGGTACGCTTGATATAGTGATGGTAATCGGAACATCTTTTTATAGTAATCGGAACATCCCGTTATATCTCGATTATGATTGGAGATTAAAAAAAAAATCTTAATCTTGATATCATAAATTTATTTCGAATCTTGGATTCAAATCGAAATCTAAGAGGGGTGTATTCAATTGAGATTTTAAAAAACTATTTTGGGGTAAATAAATTTTGTGGTATTCAATTAAGATTTTTAAATAATTTAAAAGTCTTGTGGTATTCCATTAAGATTATTATGATTTTTTAAAAAGAGCGTCTAAATCTAGTGATATTCAATTAGGATTTTAAAGAAGTAATAAAATGTCTTATGATATTGAAAAACTTACTTTTTTTTTTTATATGTGTAATTGTGTGAGACTTTTTAGTGAGAATCATAAATATCAAATCCTATAAAAAATCATACCCTAACACATCAGACTTTTGTCGTGAGATTTTTTTGGCTGTTAGAGAAGAGAAGATAAACAGATATGTCAGCTCTTCGTGAACAAGTACTTGTTGTGGACGCTGGCTTTCGCCCGAGGTCCGCAATCGAGAATTTGTAGGTTGGGGGCACTAGCGATCTTGCAAAACAAAGGTAGAGTGAGCGGGGAGTACTGCCCACCGGTGTGGTGGGTGCCGTAGGCACTCCGACGCTCAAGTCAGTAGTGAAGACGAGCGGTAAATAATGGAAGAACAAGGTCGGAAGTTACATTGACTTTTGTTGACTGTCGTGAGGGCGGTGGCCGATGTTTAGAGAGTAGGAAGCTTAGAGAGCTCAAGTATGAGAGCTAAGACTTCCATGAGCCCCCCGTATGCTGAGTTACGTATCATTTTATAGGTGGAAGGAAGTCACTTTATAGCTGTAACAGGAGCTGTATTTATGATGATGTGACCCACAACATGCTGACATATCTGGCGACGGGGTCCACAACGTGCTCAAGACTTCATCTTTCGATGATGAAGAATATTCGCATGTGAAAATATATTTTGTGTTTAGGAAGGGGGATACATCAGCCAATGTGATGTTTTTCGGTGGGGGACCCGTTCGAATGACCAATAGGCTGCCCTAAAGGCTTTAATTGGGCCTGAGAGGAGTTCAGATCTTTGGCACAATCTTAGCCTCTAATTTGGGCTACCAAAAAGAGTTGGGCTTAGTCTGATACTAGGCATATGGTGAAAAGACGAAAATACACTTTGGCCCAAATTTAGCACGTACAGTTTGTCTCATACTCTCTAAGTTAAAAAGTCCTTAACTTGGAGAGTATTTCAATGCATGTCGTATGAAACAAGATGTAAGAGTACATGTCAAGAATGCATAGTTCTCAGCATTATCATCTGTCCATTGGATGGTTCAGTAAAGCCTTTCATGCGTTTGGACAGAAGAGCCGTGTAATTTTTTAGTGTTTTTTCTAGTTAAAATGCAGTCCACGTTTATGAACTAGACTTGATATGAGCCATGGGGAATGTCCCTAGTCGACTGAACCAGATGAAGGTTCAGGGTATACTTCATAAGACATGAATCGTTTGGATGTTGAGTAATCCAAGTCTTCAACTTGACTCGACATGAGTCTATAGGGGATGTCCCCGGTCGACTGTATTGGTTTCTAATGTGGTCTCAAGATCATATTTAACCAATGAAAAGAATTAATACTCAAAGAAGTGAGGCGAAATCACACTTACATTGAATGGATTTTGAAGAAGATGAACACCAAAATCTCTTTGTTGAATTCGGCCAAGGTGATCCTTTGTAGAAGATGAATGAGCTCCAAGCTTTTGAAAGGATTCCAAGCTCCAAGGTTGGTTTCCCTATTACCTTTTATGATCCTTTGATGTGTGCTAGCAAATGTAGAAAGAAAATAATTTTCTTTGTTCTTGGTGGATGCTCACGGCAATGAGCAAAGGGAGAGAGAGAGAGTGTTTTGATTTTGTTTTCTAAAACAAGTTATACCAAAAGTGTTACCAAAGTTTGGTATATGCTTTCAAAAAGTCAAAACTCAAATTTGGAGCCAAAATGGCATTAAAGGCTCTCAACAACCAACATCATGAATAGTGACTAGTTGTCACTCACTAAAAATGTGAATGGACATCCATCACTAAAGTGACATGTGATGTGACGAGCGATGTGACGAGTGATGTGACTTGTGGCCGCACTTGATTCAAAATCGGAGTGGCCTCGCAAACACATCCCGGGCTCGGTTTCGTTAATTCCGAATTAACGAATTTTCCGTTGCGACGTAATTAAATCAAATTTACTATTCACGTCGCTAGCGAATTAATTCTAAATTAATTCGTTTGCCCGAATTAAAATCCAATTTTAATTGCGCGTCGAAATCTAATTTCGTTTAATATATCGAATATATTATTTTAACGATTAATTCCAAATTAATCTTTCTTTCTCTTCAAATAGTATTTTATCCTAGATAAAATCTCTCCGTAATTAATCCAAGATTAATTATGTTCGAATCATACGTCATCGGTGAATCTTCGGGAAGCGACCTAAGAGATCTCTGGATATGTTGGCAGTAAATCCAGTCGTCGGACTATCCAAACACGTACGTATCTTGTACTACATTTTTACAGATTTACGAGACATGGTTGGCTTCTAGCAAAGCACCGTGTCTACCCAATTCTCCAGAAATATTCTTAATGAAATATATAATCTATATCAGGCGTAGTATAAGTAGTATTGCGTATTGCGATCCAGTATCAGATGTCACATGCAAGGCCTGGGGCTGGAATAGTGTCTGCCCCATAAGAAGCATATATCGGATTACAAACAACTAGTCTCTTTAATCGGATAATCATGACCAAGTCATATTATCCCGATGGTTGCAACCAATTTAGAGTACCAGTTCTGTATCCCTGCGTGATCATCATCTCCATATGACTGAAGTGATACTTCCATCTTGACCTCACACCCAATACACTACGATTCTCAATAAACCTAGAAGAGGCGTACACAGAACTTGTTAAAGTCCTAGACGACCAAAACCAAAGCGTATTGATTGTCGCAAGTACTAGCGATGTAAGTCTCAGGTTAAGACCAAATACACCTACCCTGATGCGGACTCCCATAGACACATAGTCATACTACCAATAGGATTCTGCGGGGTCTATCCAGAGCGGAGCTGTTTCCGTACCATCGGTAAACACACAACCTCCTATCACACTTGCATAAGTATCCAATACTTAAATATATGATAACTATATCGTTACGCTTCCATAACACGCACAAGTGCAATACTAGTCTATTCCGCATTATCGATGTCTAGTCTCGATGATACTACGACTACAGATATTTAATGATTAAACCTTTATGGATTGATATTGTCTCATATCTTATAATCCGGAACTAATCATAGGGACTTTTATCATTTATATATTTAAGTAATCAAATTACAAAATGATAAAATGCAATTTCATTGCTACATAATTAATTTGTTGACGCTATGGGTCATAATTGTCTAGCAATCTCCCACTTGGCCTAGCCAGTCACTCAAGCATCTAATACATGAACTATGTACATGTCGCTCAAACTTTTGCTGAGGAATAGCTTTCGTCAGCGGATCTGCAATGTTGTCCTCTGATGCGACCTTCTCGATCTTCACATCGCCACGATGTATGATCTCACGAATGAAATGGAAACGTCGAAGAACATGCTTGGATCGTTGATGAGACCGCGGTTCCTTAGCCTACGCTATAGCCCCGTTATTGTCACAATACAATGGAACGGGTTCAGCTGCTAACGGAACTACTCCTAATCCAATTAGGAATTTTTGGATGCAAACTGCCTCTTTTGCTGCTTCAGCTGCAGCAATATACTGTGCTTCTGTTGTTGAATCGGCAACAGTCCTTGCTTGGATGATTTCCAAGCTTATTGTCCTCCTTGTTCGTTATTATTCAACAAAATATGTACCCGGATTGCGACTTACAGTCGTCTTTATCGGTTTGGAAACTTGCATCGGTAAACCCAGTTGATGAGCGGAAAATATATCAATATTTTTCGCCCCTTTTACTTAATACTACGACTGCAGATATTTTAATATTTGTTTAGTTTCTCGGGTTTGATGAACGTTTTGATGTGTTTTAGTTTATTTTGCAGATAAAATAATATTGGGATACATGAAATCATTTAGGAATGAAATGTGGGTCAAATAAGGGCAAAAATTGGACTTGACATATTAATTTTGGAGATTGGAAACTTGAAATGGCGTTTCAACGAAGTGCAGTTTTGGAAATTCCAATTTTGCGCATCTGTCGTATTTTGAACATAACGTTTTACTCCGACATCGGATTGAGCTGATTCAAGTTTAGATTAAAGAAGACTCAAAGCCCTACAACTTGAAAGACAAATAATTTCGAATTCTGGAGATTTCATGCCCGAAATTGATGAACCATCAGAAGGGGTGGTGTAAATTATTAAAGTCACTTTCAATCATTTTCAAAGCAAAAATAAATTAATAAATAAATAATAAAAATTATCAAATCATCACCAAACATGATAAGAGATTATTGGAGCAATTAATAATGGATTTGGTGGAGCAATTAGTGGAGCAATTAATAATTGATTTGGTGGATGATTTTAGAGGCAAAATTTTGCCTATAAATACCAAGTCATTTCATTTGTAAAATCCATACTTTCTTCTAAGGAATTCCTAAGAATACTAAGAAGACTGTATCTTGTTTGTTTATTTATAGCTTTTAGTAATTAATTTCCGCTTTCGCACTTTCTTTTCTTTACTTTTCAGTTTTTACTTTCCGCAATTTACTTTTACGTACAATACTTTTCTTTCTTTAATTTTTTCAGTTTTTACTTTTCAGTAATGAGGAGGTAACTCCCTTTGCTGGGGTAAAAGGTAAAACTTTTATTACTAATATTTAGATTAATCTCCCTTAATTATAATATAAACTAGTTAAAACCTAACTTAACGAGGATACCGCCATATTGGTCTGTTGGTAATTATTTAAATTGGTTTTAACCCTGACTAAACTGGATACCGCCTGATTGGTCGGTTGGTAATTAATTATTAATTTGACTTAATCTGGATACCGCCTATATGGCTGGTTGGTAATTATCATGCAAGTTAATATTTATATTAAGGGAGATATCTAAAATAGAAGGTATAAAAGTGGATCCTTTTACCTCAACATTTTCTTTTTTAACTTTTACTTTATTTAATTTTCAGCAATTTACTTTTCAATTTACTTTCAGCAATTACTTTCAGCATTTACTTTTCAGCAATTACTTTCAGCAATTTACTTTTCAGCATTTAATTTTCAGTATTTAATTTCAGCATTTACTTTTCGTCATTTACTTTTTCAAGTAATTTACTTTTCAGCATTTTACTTTATGTCTTTTATTTTATTTAAGTTTTTACTAGCCCTAGTTATGTGTCGTAACTAAGTTAGTTATCTGGGGTTGTGATGAGTTCTAATATCACCGTTTTATAAGGGGTTATTTTATAGTTTGAGTAATTTAAAAGTTTACTTATTAAGTCTTAAGCTTAATGCTTCTTGTTGTCTGATCACCAATAAGATTGATCTGGTAAATTTAAAATGAACTAGACATATGGATTTAGGTTTCAGCCTTAGACTTAATAGACCACGATCTTCCTTGAGGTAGATAACCCTTTAATAGATTTCCTTACATGATAGACATATACTGTCAGGCGGGTGTAGCCATAATTGGAACTTAAACTTAATGAATCCAGATAATTGGTTTACATAGACATATGGTTCAATTGGGTTAAACTGGGTATTTACGTCTGACCATCGACAGAGGCTTTTGCATAATTTAGTGTTACAGGTTAGTAAACTGATTTATTACACAAACATGAAATAACACATTCATCTTTTAAATGATATTAGAAAGATTCACAACCTAGATCTTTGAGTCTTTTGTTATTTTCTTTAGTATTTTCCTTTGTTTATTTTATTTATTTTAATTAAGGAAACCCACATTCAACCATCCATCAAATAATCATTCTCTTCTCCATTTAATTAGATATTGTAAATAAATAGATTCAATATTTAATAACAATAGTAGGAATTAAGTCCTGTGGGATCGATATTTTTATACTACTTGAACAATATTATACGTGTGTGTTTACGCCGGTCACCAGTTACCTCAAGTTCTCTATCTCCATAGATTAAGAAATCATCCTTAGTTCGTCTAAGATACTTAAGGATATTCTTAACCGCCATCCAGTAACTATCACCTGGATCGGCCTGATAGCGACTACACATGCTCAAAGCGTAGGAGACATCAGGTCGCGTACATATCATGGCATACATGATCAATCCGACTGCCGAGGCGAACGGTATCTGACTCATGCTGTCTCTCTCATCTTGAGTTTTAGGACACATGTCTTTAGATAGAGTGACGCCATGTGACACTGGCAACAGTCCCCTCTTGGACTGATCCATGTTGAATCTCTTCAACACTTTGTCAATATATGTACTCTAGGAGAGTCCAAGCAGCTTTCTAGATCTATCCCGGTAGATCTTTATTCCTAAAATAAAGGCTGCTTCTCCCAGATCTTTCATGGAGAATTTTATTGAAAGCCAAGCTTTCACCGATGTTAACATGGGAATATCATTGCCAATAAGCAATACATCATCAACGTAAAGGACAATGAATGTCAGTGCGCTCCCACTAACCTTCTTATATACACAAGGATCATCCTCGTTTTGAATGAAATCATATTCTTTTATGATCTCATCAAAACGCTGGTTCCAAGACTGCGATGCTTGCTTCAATCCATAAATGGATCGATTTAACTTACAAACCTTGTTTGCAAGTCTTGGTACGACAAAACCGTCAGGCTGTTGCATATAAACATCCTCCAAAAGGTTTCCGTTAAGGAAAGCGGTTTTGACGTCCATCTGCCATATCTCGTAATCGAAATATGCAGCAATAGCAAGCATTATCCGAATGGATTTAATCATGGCAACTGGTGAAAAAGTTTCGTCATAATCGACACCATGTCGTTGACGATACCCTTTCGCTACAAGTCTAGCTTTGTATGTTTGTATGTTGCCATCCATGTCAGTCTTCTTCTTGAAGACTCATTTGCATCCAATGGGCTTTACGCCTTCTGGTGCATCAACCAGTGTCCAAACTTGGTTGGTATACATGGAATCCATTTCGGAATTCATGGCATATTGCCATAAACCGGAGTCGATACCTTGTATCGCTTCCTCATACGTAGCCGACTCGTCTTCCTCAATAAAATTAATATCCACATGAGGTGAGATCAGAAACACATACCTCTCATGTTGTTTTCTGACTCTCTCCGACCTACACGGTCTTTGTGTATTCGAAGATTGTGGTACAGTCTCATCCCTGATGGACTGTTCATGTTCCGTTAAGGATTCTGTGCCAGGAACAGTATCACTCCGATTTTCATCGAGTTCTACTTTCCTCCCACTTATCACTGCATTTAGGAATTCCTTCTCAAGGAAAACCGCATGTAGAGCAACAAATAATTTTTTCTCTTGTGGGTGATAGAAGTAATATTCTTTGGTTTCCCTAGGATATCCTACAAATAGGCATTTATCCGATTTGGGTTCTAGTTTGGTACCTTCCAAACGTTTGACGTATGCCCAGCAACCCCAAATCTTCAGGAATGAGAAACCTGGTTTCTTTCCTGTCCATATTTCATATGGAGTCTGTTGAACAGACTTTGACGGAACCTTATTCAAAATAAGTATTGCACTGTTCAATGCATATCCCCAGAAGGAAATAGGTAGCTCTGTGCGACTCATCATAGACCTCACCATGTCTAACAAAGTTCGGTTTCTCCGTTCGGACACACCGTTTAATTGCGGTATTCCAGGAGGAGTCCACTGTGAAAGAATACCATATTCTTTCAAGTAATCAAGAAACTCATTGCTCAAGTATTGGCCACCACGGTCCGACCGTAATGTCTTAAAACTTTTGCCAGTCTGTTTTTCTACTTCGTGTCGAAACTCTTTGAATTTCTCAAAAGTTTCCGACTTGTGTCTCATAAGATAAACATAACCATAACATGATGCATCATCCGTAAAGGTTACGAAGTATTCATATCCACCTATATCCTGGCTAGACATGGGCCCACATACGTCACTATGAACGAGGGCTAACAGTTCAGTGGCGCGTACACCTTTACCGCTAAAAGGTGATTTATGCATCTTGCCTAATAAACAAGATTCGCAGACGTCATGTAAATTTGGATCAAATCCATCCAAGTACCCACTCTTAAAAAGTGTGGATATGCGTGTCTTGTTTATGTGTCCCAGACGACAATGCCACATATAAGTTTCATCTTGGTTACTTACTTTAAGCCTTTTGTTGTTACATATATGTTTGAGATTGATTTATATTCAAAATATAAAGACCATTATTTGCATCAGCTAAGCAAATTTCTATATCATTTTTATACATAAAACACCCAGTGTTTCTAAATACAAAAGTATACCCGCATTGGGTTAACATAGATACATAAATTATATTCCTAGTCAAACTAGGTATAAAATAATAGTTTATAAGTTCAAGTACATGCCCCGAGGGCAGTTCCAAAACATAAGTACCCACGGCCAAAACGGAAACTCGAGTCTCATTTCCAATGCGGAGGTCAATCTCTCCTGAGGCCAGTCTCCTGCTAATTCGCATATCCTGCACATCAGTACATATGTGAGTACCACAACCAGAATCAAAAATCCAATTTTTAAAACTAGAAGTAGACATTTTTATTTATATAACAAACATACCTGAAGCCGGTGCATTGCCCGCTTTGATTTCCTTCATGTGTGCCTTATACTCGCGGCAGTCACACTTCCAGTGACCCCGCTTCCCGCACTGCAAGCATACATCTTGGAATTTGTCCTTGGGTTTCCCAGAACCCTTTGACGATTTGGCCTTGCCCTTATTCTTATGCTTCATCTTCTTAACACCTACAGTCGCCTTGGGCCAAGCCCTTGGAGTCTGAGATGTTGAAGCATAGTGCGCCTCGCGCTTCTTGCCCTTAAGGAGCTCATTTTCTGCCTCACGCAGAGTGGACATCAACTCTCCAAGAGTTTGGTCTTGGTTCAACATGTTGTAGTTCATGATGAACCCATTCCAAGTGTCGGGGAGAGACTGTAGGATCAAATCCACTGAAGTCTCAGCCTCGAAGACTATGCCCATCTGTCCGAGCTGCTCAATGTCAGCAATCATCTGTGAGACATGATGCTCAACAGACGTACCCTCTGACATTCGAGCGCGGAAGAGCTTCTTCTGCAACTCGTATCTTTGCGATCTAAGGTTAGATCGGTGGAGATCGTGCAACTTCGACATCATCTCATAGGGATCCAACCCCTTATTTTGACGACGGAATTGCGGAGTCATAGCGGCAAGCATTACTGATTGAGCAGTCGCATTATCATCGCTATGAGTCTTCCAAAGCTCTAGCTCAAGCAACTGATCAGGTCGGGGCTTAGGCTCAATAGGTCGCTCTAAAGTATAGAGTAACTTCTCGGATCCCAGAACAATTCTGAGATTCATATCCCAGTCCTGAAAGTTTGTGCCATTAAAGACGTTGTCGCCCATGACAATTTCCCTAATGCTCAACTTTCATGTCATCTTAACCGTAATAGTTCAACTATTCGATTAACGATGTATGGGTACAGTCTAACTGTTACAAGAAATAATAATATATTAGTCCAACTAATAAAATAATTGACGAAATAAGTTTGAAAGCGCGTGAAGCTAAGTATTTGAACGAAATTGCAAATTCAATACTAGCCTCCCACTATTTTTCGGCGAGCCTCTAACCCTCTGTTGAGTACTCGGGAAACCTAGTTTCCTAGTGGGTTAGGATCCCGTTAAATAACACACAACCTTGACTTTGCCCAACAAGTTGTATGATATTTAACTAAGTAGATCTCTAAGATCAATTGGATCTCATCCAATTCCTAGATCTGGTAGGTGGACCTCCAAGTCCGAAACATATATGTAGTATATATGCCAATATATATAATATATTTTCCTAACCTTTTCCTCTGAATCAACTAAGCCTTGGCTTTGGCACAACAAGCTTAATGATTCCAGTTAAGCGGAACCCATTGACCTTGGAAAGCTTCGTAATCGATGTCGATGGACAAGAAGTGATCTTGACTTTGGCCAACAAATCACAACTTGGACAAGACACCGATATGCAACAAAGCCTTCATGATTCAAACACATCCGCGATGGACAAAGGTCTTGACTTTGGCCAACAAACCAGTGTCAATCTTGGATCTTGAGTAAGAATCACTAAATGGAAGGAAAAACGCTTAATATTTTATTGAGGGTTCTTTCGCGTAAAATGGCAACCAATTTATTATCTTTGTTAGGTCTCATCATACACCCGTAAGCATGCATTCTAAAAGTATAATAAGGCGCGAAAATAAATTAATAACGATATGCGGATGGATATTTCACAGATTGTTCCTATAACGAATCACTCCATTTCCTCTCCCCGGCTAGCACTATTCTTACTTCTACCCAATTACATAATACAATAATAGAAACCTCATTAACATTGAGGGGAATTAGGTGAGAGAGAATACAAAGAATCAAGAGAGATAAGGTTGGACACGCAGGTCCAATTTAATAAATTCTAAATTTACAACAATTCCAAAATTGCCCTTTCCCTTCTAAATCCATCCGATATACATTATTCATTCAACACATCCATGTATTCATTCATAGCATGTTATTCAATCAATCTAATCCAATTAATTAATCTTTGAATTAAGTGATCATCCAATGTTCAAACAACGATTTGATTTGCGCGAGTCCAACTCGTTTGAGAATAAGTACTTGAAGTACGAATTCTTGAATTATATCGAACTACTCTTTAAATCTAATTTAATTTGTATTCAATACTAATTCATTTATTTAATTCCAAATTAAATATCTACACTTTTTAATGCGCTTTAACGACTTAGATTCCAAATCTAATCTAAACGGGTCTCAAAGCCCAATTAACATCCAATGTTATTTAATTAAAGTCCAATGGGCTTTCAATTGATTTCATATGGCATGGACTTTGGTCAATATGGGTCAAACCCAAATACCAAAGCCCAATTAAGGAATCACCCTTATTTGTCAAGAAACCAATTTCGGCCCATTAGGCCCAATTAAACTTTTAAAGCTCATTTGTTATATTTGGACTTAATGGAATGGTTTATGCCCAATTTGGATCCAATCCATTTGGCCCAAACCAACTTGGCCCAACCAAGCCCATTTGCCCAAATACAACAATTATAATCCCAATTCAAAATCAAGCCCAATTTATTAAATTCCAATTTTCCAAAATTCATAATTTAATAAATCAAAGTGTTTAGCCATGATTAATCTTTTAAATTAACATTTCCAAAATACTAATCTAATCCATTAATCATGCTTTTCATCATCAACACATGTCCAACATAATTGATTCAAAAAATCATCTCATTTCATGCTATCAAGCTCACGGCATTCTAGGGTTTTATTTCAATTTCGTTTTCAATCCGATTGAATTACAAATCAACATTATCCCAAGTCTTTAAACTCATCCAATGATCAAAAGAACAAAAAATACCATGACTTTAGGTTTAGTAAGCATTCGGCCAAGCCATTTATTTGGGGAAAAATAAATCCAATTCATTTTTCATGAAATTGATCATGCATAACTAGGGATGGCAATTTTACCCATAAACCCGCAAACCCGCAAAAACCCGCCCGCAATGGGTAGGATTTGGTAAATATATTAGTGGGTGCGGTGCGGGTTTGGTAATTTAAAGTAGAACCCGCTGCGGGTGCGGTGCGGGTTTGGTATTTAAGAAAAAAATGCGGGTATCCGCTGCGGGTATCCGCATACCCACAATATTATTTTTTATTAATTAATATTTTAGACAATATAAAAAAAACTTTCATATAAAAACAACTAACAAAACCTAAACCTAAAACACTAATCCATAGTTCCACACTCCCACTCAGCCGCATCCCGTAACCTGCCCAACTGAAGATTTTTTGCATGACTATTATTGTTTTTTTTCAATCACACTTGTTAATAAAATTATAATGCAAAAATTTGGATTAAGTTCGCATAATCAAAAACGGGAGAGGAGCAAAATAAGCTAGTGTTTGCTGCAACTTCAGTAGCTTTCCTGCTTCTTCATTACCTTTACACCACTTGAGCCTTGTAAGCATCACTTTCATTACACTTAGCATAAAAAATATGACCAAAGGTTGGTGATTACTTTTTAGCTTATTGTCGATTGAGTTGGCTAATTTAGATCATTATAATTATGAAGGGAAGAACTCGTTTTAATTATGTTTATATGAAAAAATAAACATACGGTACTGAGTATTTCATACATTATGTTATCTATGTACTGTATATACATACATTGCATGTTGTATATGTCAAATGAAAAACAAATGTGAAAACTACAGCTAGTAATTAAAAATAAATTATTTAATTAAAAAAATTATATTATTAAGAACACAAAGTAATTCAATATTTTAAAAACCCGTAAAAAATCCGCTGGGTACCAATGCGGGTTTGGTAATTTATTTTTATATGCGGTGCGGGTTTGGTAATGAAAATTAAAACCCGCAACGGGTATGATGCGGGTTTGGTAATTTATTTACATATGCGGGTGCGGGTTTGGTAATGGAAAACCCGCACCATACCCTACCCACTGCCATCCCTATGCATAACACTATGTTATCATCATTCAAGCATACTCAATCAATCAATTTTATCAAATCATGCTCAAATCATTTTTACCCAAATTTTAGCATAAGAACCCTAATATTTTTCATGCTCAAATTAGGCTCATTGATACCATTGTTGGTTTCTAATGTGGTCCCAAGATCATATTTAAGCAATGAAAAGAATGAATACTCAAAGAAGTGAGGCGGAATCACACTTACATTGAATGGATTTTGAAGAAGATGAACACAAAAATCTCTTTGTTGAATTCTGCCAATGTGATCCTTTGTAGAAGATGAATGAGCTCCAAGCTTTTGAAAGGTTTCCAAGCTCCAAGGTTGGTTTCCCTATCACCTTTTATGATCCTTTGATGTGTGCTAGCAAATGTAGAAAGAAAACAATTTTCTTTGTTCTTGGTGGATGCTCACGGCAATGAGCACATGGAGAGAGAGAGTGTGTTTTGATTTTGTTTTCTAAAATTAAGTTATACCAAAAGTGTTACCAAAGTTTGGTATATGGCTTTCAAAAAGTCAAAACTCAAATTTGGAGCCAAAATGGTATTAAAGGCTCTCAACAACCAACATTATGAATAGTGACTAGTTGTCACTCACCAAAAAGGTGAATGGACATCCATCACTAAAGTGACATGTGATGTGACGAGCGATGTGACGAGTGATGTGACTTGTGGCCGAACTTGATTCAAAATCGGAGTGGCCTCACAAACACATCCCGGGCTCGGTTTCGTTAATTCCGAATTAACGAATTTTCCGTTGCGACGTAATTAAATCAAATTTACTATTCCTGTCGCTCGCGAATTAATTCTAAATTAATTCGTTTGCCCGAATTAAAATCCAATTTTAATTGCGCGTCGAAATCTAATTTCGGAATATATTATTTTAACGATTAATTCCAAATTAATCTTTCTCTCTTTTCAAATAGTATTTTATCCTAGATAAAATCTCTCCGTAATTAATCCAAGATTAATTATGTTCGAATCATACGTCATCGGTGAATCTTCGGGAAGCGACCTAAGAGATCTCTGGATATGTTGGCAGTAAATCCAGTCGTCGGACTATCCAAACACGTACGTATCTTGTACTATATTTTTACCGATTTACGAGACATGGTTGGCTTCTAGCAAAGCACCGTGTCTACCCAATTCTCCAGAAATATTCTTAATGGAATATATAATCTATATCAGGCGTAGTATACGTAGTATTGCGTATTGCGATCCAGTATCGGATGTCACATGCAAGGCCTGGGGTTGGAATAGTGTCTGCCCCGTACGAAGCATATAGCGGATTACAAACAACTAGTCTCTTTAATCGGATAATCATGACCAAGTCATATTATCCCGATGGTTGCAACCAATTTAAAGTACAGTTCTGTATCCATGCGTGATCATCATCTCCATATGACTGAAGTGGTACTTTCATCTTGACATCACACCCAATACACTACGATTCTCAATAAACCCAGAAGAGGCGTACACAGAACCTGTTAAAGTCCTGGATGACCAAAACCAAAGCGTATTGATTGTCGCAAGTACTAGCGATGTAAGTCTCAGGTTAAGACCAAATACACATACCCTGATGCGGACTCCCATAGACACATAGTCATACTACCAATGGGATTCCGCGGGGTCTATCCAGAGCGAAGTTGTTTCCGTACCATCGGTAAAACACAACCTCCTATCACACTTGCATAAGTATCCAATACTTAAATATATGAGAACTATGATGTTACGGTTCCATAACACGCACAAGTGCAATACTAGTCTATTCCACATTATCGATATCCAGTCTCGATAATACTACGACTACGGATATTTAATGATTAAACCTTTATGGATTGATACTGTCTTATATCTTATAATCCGGAACTAATCATAGAGACTTTTATCATTTATATATTTAAGTAATCAAATTACAAAATGATAAAATGCAATTTCATTGCTACATAATTAATTTGTACAAAAACCACAATGTCTTTTACAAATAGTGACGATATGGGTCATAATTGTCTAACAGACTGAACCAGATGAAGGTTCAAAGTATACTTTACACGACATTAATCGTTTTGACTTTGAGTAATCCAAGTCTTCAACATGACTCGACATGAGTCTATGAGGGATGTCCCCGGTCGACTGAACCAGATGAAGGTTCAATTTTTTATCCATACGACATGTGGCATCTGGACTGAGTAGTCCAGGTCTTCACTTGACTCGACATGAGTCCACGGGGGATGTCCCATGTCGACTGAACCAGATGAAAGTTCATGAGTTTAATTCATACGACATTGTCGTCTGGACTGAGAGTAGTCAAGGTCTTCACTTGACTCGACATAAGTCCATAGGGATGTCCTCTATCGACTTTGGTGGATTGGACTTGATGAAAGTCTATGAAGGTCTCCACTAGTCCTGATGAAGGTCCAATGGAGGCTACGGTCAACTGCACATGATGAATGTCTATAAGAGACTACACACTAAAAATCAAATAAATATCTGACCAAAATCAAATGTTAAAGCAAAGAGCTGATTTTCAGATCTAAACTCCTGCAAAAACTAAGTGAATCAGGATTTAGTATGCTTCGAAGGATGTCATAGAACAAGTCAAATTGAAACAGAACAAACACTTGTATGATAAAAAATTAAAAACAAAGTATCTGCAAGAACTTCTTATACTAGAAGTCTAGAATCGTATTGAACAAAAAGTCAAACAAACCGGGAATTTCTGAGCCATGTTCATATGTGCAACTCAAACAGATATATTGACAAATATGACTCACCTCTCGGCTTGCACGTGTACCAACGTAAACAATTACATTCATGGTGGGAAGCCATTTTCTGAACTCTTTCGCCCAGTTTGACAATGTAGATAATGGTACGACTACAAGAAATGGACCGGGAATTTGTTGAGCATTCTGTGAAAACCAAAAAAAAACGACATCAGCATAATCAACGGCAACAACATTTACAACTCCAATGGTTCAAAGAAGAAAAAAAGTCCACCTGTAAAAAACCGAGCATAGACACTGACTGAACAGTTTTGCCAAGACCCATTTCATCAGCTAAAATGACATTTGTATCATTTCTCCAACTGTCAAGTGAAAGAGGCACTAATTAGTACATGTATCATCAGAGACTATTAGTTGATAAAATCAGAATGCCCAAACCTCCAGCAAATGAGAAGATCATACCTATTCACAAGAAAATTCAGACCCTCGAGTTGATAGTCACGGAGCTTTCCTCCTCTTAACCATTCAGGTTGTTCATCAAGCTTCCGTAAACTTGCTGAATAACAGAAAGTTACCAGATAAAATAATTTGTTCATTTATGAGACATGAAATACACTAAAACGTAGAAAATGGTTTATGTAACTGCAGGAAGAAGATTAAACGGCAGCATCCTTTTTTTCCTGTTATGGACTAAAGTCAGGATGGATTTGAACTTGGCTAATTTGAGATTTCAACCTCATAAGAAATGAAAATTAATTAAATGCTCAAAACAAATTTGACAGAATGAAATGTGATTTATTTTTATACTTTAATCATAAATCCATAATGTATACAACTAGTTGTATACAAGGAAAAAAATTATTAATTGTATAAGATGGTTATTAGACTTAAGTTTATATAATCCATTTAGCATTCTATATAAATGTCCCAGCTACAGTATTAAGAAAACAAACAAGTAAAAGCAGAACTAAAAGCAAACAACCCCTCAAGATAAAAATGATTACTAAAAATAATAAGGAAAAGAGTTAGAGCATAAACATAGATTTTATGTTTAAGAAACTTCTTGTAATGCAAGCTTCTAAACCTGGGCACAATTGACAGTTCCAAAGCCACCAACAAACACCAAAGCAACAGACCTTTGCCTTTCTTGCGCTGGAGATCCACCATTTTCCCTTGTTCAGCCATTGCAGCCTCACGAGCCTGATAAAAAAAAGTAAAAAATTTCAAACCTCGATACAATAATTCACATCATGTTGTTGTGTGGTTTGTTTGCATATTTACAGTTACATCAAAAAGCAATGGATAGAACAGGTGAAAGAGCAAACTCCAATTTGATTTGATACCCATACAATCAGATTTTACTCGTACATATATTCCACATCAATGAAAATGTGAAAATGGGCTCTTCTCCTATCCCCCAAAAAAAAGGGGGAAAAGAAAAGAAAAGAAATATATAATCTAATTGTTTCTATAGCAGGAACCTTGCAATTGTTGCAAAGCAAAATACTAGTTAGCCCTCTATTTCTTTTCTTTCACTTCGACATATCTTCAACCAAAATACTCAGTAGCTGTAGCACAATACTGATGTAACGTCTCATTCATATTAATGTATAATTTAGATTCTACAAAATATGAAAGATGCTGACTATGGGAAACGATTGAGTTTGTTTGACAAACTCATTATGATATAGCGGACTTCTTTGTTGACTACCTCTTAAGTGCTAGGTGAGATTTTGAGGGCTATGTGTATACGATGCACATTGAGATGTGTATATGATACCGTG
Source organism: Zanthoxylum bungeanum (assembly GCA_019454045.1). Lineage (NCBI taxonomy): Eukaryota > Viridiplantae > Streptophyta > Magnoliopsida > Sapindales > Rutaceae > Zanthoxylum > Zanthoxylum bungeanum. The sequence continues at coordinate 36,007 of SKCR01040669.1, forward strand.
GACTGGCACAAGAGCAAGTGGGAGAAATTGTTGGGGTTGGTGCTCGGAGCGCCAATCCAGACCGTATTTATGTCTGATTTATGAATACGAACATCTCATTTTTCATAATATTACTTATTTATGGTTGCACCTCTTGTTTTTATATACGTATTCGATTGATTACGATTAGATTGAAACTAAATGTTGTTTAGTGATATGTATATATTAGACAAAGGCCCGATAATATATAATGCAGTACACAGTTACAAAGTTAGTTTGTAATTGACATTGGGAAGTGTCACTGCTAAATGTATATTATCAAATATAGTTCCTGGTCAAGATTCACTAACACGGGTCGGTTAGTCAAATCTGTTGAGACCAGTACATGTCGTATATCGAAACTTGGTCCGATGGTTTATCCCAATGAACCATGAGTCTAGGGAGACTCGTATAGACGTGTAGGTGTTTATAGTGGATAAACACTGAACGACTCACCGAAGATTCTTAATGGATGGTAAACCAACGTCAATAAGAATCTTCTCGGGTTGAGTAGCATAGTGGTCCTTCGACTTGAGATACCACTGTGGATGTATGAGACATCTTCCACACTTAGATGGCAGTCACGTCACCGGTCTATTTAGTTCAGACCTCCGCCTGTTCGTTGGGTGTGGACCGATCCTCAGGATATTCTGTGTGTATTAAGATAGGATCCGTCAGTTCTGTGTATAGAGCATAGATAGTCCATATATGATTAGCAGTCTGTTAAATCTGTGGCCACAGTATACTTCGGAAGTAAGTTCCGAATGTTATTTAGATATTGCTAATAAATACGTCGACGGGATAATACCTATAGAGATTTGACGTTTACATCTATATCTCTGGTATTATCTGGATACCTGTGACGGACGGATTATACGTATGCAATGACCTCGACCTGTATGATTCAGCTAGTTTATCTATGGTCGTCATAATTTACGGGTGGGTAAATTATGGACACGAAATTGGATTTTGTGACGGATATACCTGAATCTAGAGTCTCACTAATGAAATATACTCGTAGAGCACTATGACAACTTTTATGAATAATGTTGATTATTTATAAATCGTTTAAACTTTAAACGAAAAATACATGCGAACGGGCCGAACCGTCATTTCCTAATTAATGTGTATTTGTATTTAATATATGATATTATTAAATACACATTATTAAATTGTCAAATAAAGGTATTTGACATATATCATTAATATATGTATTTAAGATATTTAAAGTAAATATAATACATATATTTGAGATATTTGTATTTAATTAATTATTTAATTATTTAATTGTTAAATGATTAATATAATTAAAATATAAATATCTTACCAAATGATAAAGTTAGGAAATGATTTTAAGTTGCTTTTGTTGACTTGTTGAATTTTCATTAAATTTGTAATGATCAAATTGCAAGTTGATTAAAGTAAACTTAAATGAAACAAAAATTAAATATCTAGATATTTTTCCTTCACCAAATTCGGCCAAGGGCATTTCTGTGAGATATATATTGTTTTGTTTCATATTTTAGGGTTTAACAAGTTCATTTGATACAAAATAAACATAAAAGAAGTTGAGAGAAAAGGCTTGGAGGTTAAAGAAGAAAGCTTGGAAAATCTTGTTTTTGTAAGTTTTTCTTTAAAGTCTTCAACATAGAAAATGTTTCTAATATGCTTAGCTTCATTTTGTGATGCTTTGATGTTATCTCTACTCTTATAGTTTGTGTTTATATGGTCGTGAACTTTGATGAAAGATTGAAGCATGTAAGTAAGCTTGAAATTGTTTCAAAGCTTTACTTTTGATTTTTAGAAAATCAAGTTGCCATTATAGAGTTGGTAAGCCACTTCTTGGTGACCTAGAATTGTTCTACAGTTGTTTCTTAGTGGTGATGTTAGATTGGTGAAGTATTGAATGGATTAAAGTGTTGGATTTTAAAGATTTGGTAAAATTGGACAATTTGATGAAATTGAAAAATTAGGGTTCATAACCTTCTCCAAATTTGGGAATTTTCATATATATGATGTATTATGGTATGAATATGATGCATGTAAAATTTTGGGTTAATTGGATTTGATCTTGGATTGTTTTTGAACAAAAGGACCAAATTGCAAAAAACTGAAAATTGGGGGTGTCACGGCAATTAAGAAAAAAATTGGGGATTTGTGTTAAATCTTATTTTGATGCATTAGATGTGTTGAAAAATATTTTAGAAATGATTTAGAATCATCCAAAATTATATTTGATAATTTTTGGGTTATATTTGATAATTTTTGGGCTAAAATAATCAATTTACAAAGTTTTGGGGCAATTCGGTAATTACTAAGAAATTTGATATCTTGTGTAATTTTTCAGAATTTGATAATTGGATAATTAAATAAATAAGTTTATTTAATTGATCCAAGTAAAAATTTTGAAATCGAAAAATTTTGATTTTCCACTATTCCATTGCGTTACCGATATTCCCCCTTAAAACCCCTTCACATACTTCTCATATATTTGGGTATTGGATACTCATGCAAGTGTAATAGGAGGTTCTGTTTACCGATGGTCATAAACAGCTTCGCTCTGGATAGAGCCCTCAGAATCTCATTGGTAGTATGACTATGTGTTTATGAGAATCCGAATTAGGGAAGGTGTATTTGGTCTTAACCTGAGACTTGCATCGCTAATACTTGCGACAATCAGTATACTTTGGTTTTGGTCGTCCAGGGCTTTAACAGGTTCTGTGTACGCCTCTTCTGGGTATACTGAGAATCGTAGTGTATTTGGTGTGATGTCAAGATGGAAATATCACTTCAGTCATATGGAGATGATAATCACATATGATACAGAACTGGTACTCTTATGTACTGCAGTCATCGGGATAATATGACTAGGTCACGATTATCCGATTATAGAGACTAGTTACCAGAGATCCGATATATGCTTCGTACGGGGCAGACACAATTCCAGCCCTAGGCCTAGCATGTGATATCGATATTGGATCGTAATACGCAATACTACGTATACTATGCCTAACAAAAATTATATATTCCTTAAAAGAATATTTCTGGAGAATTGGGTAGGCACGACGCTTTGCTAGAAGCCAACCATGTCTTGTAAATCGGTAAGATTGTGGTACAGGGTATGCACGTATTCGGATAGTCCGATAACCGGATTTACTGCCAACATATCCGGAGATCTCATTGGTCACTTCCCAAAGATTCACCGATGACGTATGACTCGAACAGAATTAATCTGGGATTAATCTAGGATTAATTGCGGCGAGAATTTATTTGGGATAAAATTCAAATAAAAGAGAAAGAACGATTAATTTGGAATTAATCGATTAAATAATATATTTGATATATTAAATGAAATTAGATTTCAAAGCGGAATTAAAATTGGATTTTAATTCGGGCGAACGAATTAATTTAGAATTAAGTTGCAAGCGACTTTCGTAATAATTTTGCGAGGCATTATTATTTAATTAAGTCGCAACGGAAAATTCGTTAATTCTGAATTAACGAACCCGAGCCCGAAATGTGTTTAGCGGGCCCACTCGAATTTTGAATTTCAAGTGAGGCCCACATCAAGTCGCATCACTATTCAATCTCATCACCTTTTTTGTTGATGGAAGTTGTTAGTAGTTGTTTGCTTGTAAAACACACAAGCTTATTTTATTGATGGGTGAAAGACCTTTTACTAACTTTTTGAAATTTGGTATTAGGTTACTTGATTTTGTAAATCAAAAAACACAACTCATTCTCTCTTTTTTGCTTCATGACTGATTGCCTCTCCCTCTCCTCTCATCCCAAAAAGCCGAGAGTTGCTTCTCACCATTGGGAAATTTTGTAGCAAAATTTTGCTAAGCTAGCACTTAAAAGGAGTCTACAAAGGTGATAGGGAAACTTTCCCATTGAGTTTGGAATTCAAAGTTCAAGCTTGGAGCTCAACCATACAATCAAAGGAAGCTTGGAGCACTACACAAAGGAGCAAAATTTTTGTTATCTACACATCCATATAGCCGATCAAAGTGAGTATCCTTTCCGTAACTTACTTTGTTAATTCACACAAATTTTATGCTTAATAGATCTTTGGCATGTTCTTAGAGAACCCAACACTGAGGAGCTTCTAAAAACTACTGAATGTTTGAAAAGAGAATTTAAGATGAAAGACTTGTGAAAAAGAAAATATTATCTCGTCTTGCAGATCGAGCATAAAACTAACAGTGTTTATCCATCAATTTGCTTACTTTGAGAAGATTATAAAACATTTCAACATGAATAATGCTCATCCATTAAGTACTTATGTGATAGTCTGATCTCTCGATCCTAAAAATGATCAATTTCGTCCAAAAGAAGATAATGAAGAGATAATTGGTCCATAAATATCATATCTTAGTGCAATTAGTGTCTTATTACATTTAGCTCAATGCATCAAGTCGGACATTGTATTCTCAGTAAATTTATTAGCCAGATTTAACTCAGCACCAACTCGATGATATTAGAATGACGTCAAACATATTTTATGTTATCTTCATAGGACAAAAGACTAAGAATTATTTTATTCAAATAAGCTAACACAATTCCAAGCTTTGTTGGTTATGCTGATGCAAGATAACTCTCGTAAAGCACTTTCACAGATAAGCAAACAAAGAACGTTTATGATTAAGGTCACGTATCCATCATATTCAAAACACATGCAACTATGCTACAAATATTCCAATAAGGATAATGTTGCTTGCACAAATTAGAAGATGGTACATCAAGGGAGACAAAACAAAACACATCTCACCTGAATTCTTCTACACTCATGAACTCCAATAGCTTGATGTTAAGCAAATATGTTCAACTAATAACTTTACAAATGTATTTACGAATGATTTACCGACATCAACATTTGATAGATTTATACATAATATTGGTATGGATTGCCTTAATAAATTATCCTAATGATATCTTTTGAAAGGAAATATTTCATCAAGGGAAGAATATTCATTAACATGAAAAACTACAATTAGATACACTACATTATACTATTTTTCCTACAATCGATTTTATCTTATTGGGTTTTACTGGCAAGATTTTAATGAGACAATGTTAGGTCAGACAATTATTATAAAATTAAAATGATAGATCCCATAAGAGTATTGTAAATAATATGGTCATTCACTTTAATATTTACAATTTTAATTTATCTTACATTGATTAGAGATAATAATTTTTACTTAATCTCTCTATAAATAAAGAACAGCCCTTATAATTTTTATTCATTTAATAATAGTAATAATAATAAACATATAGCTTTACAATATAATATTGAAATAGGCGTACTAGAGTTCAAATAAAACAAATGGTGGCAACGCTTTAACCTTTTTATCGATTATTGTTTCATATATAGAGTATTGTGAAATCATTGAAATATTATTGGGGCATATTTGATATTTTATTAATTTTAGAAATGTTCATTGGCTTCTATTCCTAAAACTCAAAATTATGATTCAAAAAATAAATCAAAAATTTCATCGATAAATTAACAATTTAAATACTATAAACAAATAAAAATACTACAAACATATAAAAATATATATATATATATATATATTTGATTTTGGCTCGGTCCGAATTTTTTTTCCAGTTTTCAGTCACTCTTATGACACAACAAATATATATATATATACACACATATTAAAAACCAACCAACAAGGCGTCTGGTCGGACTTAAAACAGAATATATAAGAAATACCATCACCTAACAACTAGATCTTAAACCCTTTTGTCACCCAACCATACCCCCAATATATTACTGATGTTTTAGCGCATTAAAATTCCCTTTGAATTACAACCAAAAGTGGTGTCTGGAGTCGTCATGTGCTTCATCTGCTGCTTGAAAAGGCTTGATTGCTACAATTAGAAATATTTTAGTTGTGAAGGTGGTTGTTATTTTGAAAATTATGATTACTAGACCAATTTTTTGATTGAGCAATTTGTTATATTGCTTATCATTGAGCAATCAGATTAAAAAAATAAAAAATTGGAAGGCATCCAGTCTCCAAGATTAGCTGCAATGAAATAATTCAGAAGCACAATACCCATTAATTAAAGTGGTGTTCATCAGTTGCCTTTCAGCTGCCTGCACACAAAAACAAAAATGAAAAAATGGAAATTACAGATGCATGATAAAAATAGGAAAAGGGCATCAGTTCTCCAAGGTGATATAAGCATCAATGAAAAGTTTCAGACGCAAATTACCCATTTAAACAAAATGGGATTCATCACATGCCCACCAAATTTTACAATATAAAACAAAAAAACAAAAAATTTGAAAAAACAAGTAGTGAAAAAAAAATTGGAAGATGGGATTATGATGATAAAGCGATCAGAACCTGTCGGGATTCACTGTAACAACACACTTTAATTCAGTGGATCGATATCCTTGTGAATTTTTATCGTCACCTCGCTTTTATTTCGAAAAAATGAAAATAATAATTAGCATACAAATACTGAACCGAAAATTAAAAAAAGAAAAAAGAAAAAGGGAAGCTCAGAACTTCTTAGAGGGTTGTGTTACCGTCACCGACAATATCTAAATAGATACCATCTCTGGTGCACTGAGATTTCATCATAGCATCATTTTTTAACCCAAGAAAACAAATTAATTAAATTTAATAATTTAAATATTAAAAAAAAAAAATGTTTCAGAAAGATTTGAAGAATATGATGAGAGGAGTAGAGCCGAGTGAACATGGTGTGACGAATGAAGGTTTTTATAGACGCGGCCAGTGTGCTGTATTGAGAGAATGAGAAACCCTAATCTTTTCACAAATTTAAGAATATTATTATTATTAAAAATAAATTAAAAGTTAAGGGATTAATATTGTTTGGGCTGAGTTTTGAGGCTTTACTTAAAAACAGGGAGGGTTGGAGAAAATTTCTATCCACATTTGAGATTTGATAGGGGACTTAAGACGAATAAAAATTTTAGTCAGAATTCTAAACCTTGAATCCTATATTTTGATAATATTATGGGGTATATTCAATTGAGATTTTAAAAGATTATTTATGGATAAATAAGTTTAGTGAATTTTAAAAGACTATTTAAGAATGTAATGATTTACAATATTTTATTACAGTTTTTTTAATTAGGATTTTTTACTTATTGGATTTTAAAATATTTATATCATAAGAATTTATAAGATTTGAAAGGACCACATATAGATTTTGTTTTTTACTTTTATGATACTAACCAACCAACTTTTACTCAGATTATCAGCAATATCTATCTAGTGCAATGACAAATTCTTTTCCTAAGTCATTCTCGTCCAAGTCACCTGAATTGCCAATACTATATTCTCTATCATGGTTAGGTGAAGATGTCTCAACATTTACAACTATATTTTCTTTTTGAACGAGCAAGAATCAAATTGTAACTTTTTTATAATTGGGATTATATTGAATAAAACCAATAATTATTCATCTATTTAACACAAGCCGTTGTCTTTTTTTAAAAAAAAAAATTACAATAACAATAGTTCAAGCAAATTTTACCCAAATAATTCGACCAAAGTACCAAAATAGTTTAACCAAATTACAATAACAATAGTTCAACCAAAGTAGAAGCAAAATAACACAAACAAAAAAATAGTTCAACAAAACCCAACATGATCAACCAAATACAAACATTCACTGTCATAAAAAATTAAAATGCCAATAATAAGCTTATTACGCACAAAATCAGAAATCTCTATTTCGAATAAAAGCATATCTAAATTTTAATTAATAGAAACCGGAAACGTAGCAGAATGGCAATTCGAGTCATCTATTTCTCCCCTAAATCCATTTTCAAATACTGAAACAAATGTTTTTTTAATATTTTGAACAGTGTGAGCGTTCAAGGCCATTGTTTGCTTAACTTTGGTAATGTGTTTGGATCTGTTTTCACAAGAAATTTGAACTAAAAGCTTCGGCTTTTCTTTCGTATGAAAGAAAAGAGAAACTACATTACGTATGTTGAAAAAAGAAGAAATTTCTAATAAGCAAGTGTACGTGCTAAATTTGGGTCAAAGTGTATTTTCGTCTTTTCACCATCTGCCTAGTATCAGACTAAGCCCAACTCTTTCTGATAGCCCAAATCAGAGGCTAAGATTGGGCCAAAGATCTGAACTTCTATCAGGCCCAATTAAAGCCTTCAGGGCAGCCTATTGGTCATTCGAACGGGTCCCCCACCGAAAAACCTCACATTGGCTGATGTATCCCCTTTCCTAAACAGAAAATATATTTTCACATGCGAATATTCTTCATCACCGAAAGATGAAGTCTTGAGCACGTTGTGAACCCCGTCACCAGAAATGTTAGCATGTTGTGGGTCTCACCATCATAAATACAGCTCATGTTACAGCTATAAAGTGACTTCCTTCCACCTATGAAAGGATATGTAACTCAGCATACGGGGGGCTCATGGAAGTCTTAGCTCTCATACTTGAGCTCTCTAAACTTCCTACTCTCTAAACACCGGCCACCGCCCTCACGACAATCAACAAAAGTCAAGGTAACTTTCGACCTTGTTCTTCCATTATTTACAGCCCGTCTTCACTACTGACTTGAGCGTCGAAGTGCCTATGGCACCCACCACACCGGTTGACAGTACTCCCCGCTCACTCTACCTTTGTTTTGCATGATCACTAGTGTCTCAACCTATAAATTCTCGATTGTGGACCTCGGGCGAAAACCAGCGTCCATAATTTGGCGCCCACCGTGGGGCCTTAGCGATTCATAGCAGACAAAGATCTCTCAGTCTACGGTTTCTAAAACACACCCAACCATGGTTTCTAGCAGTGAGCAGACACCAGATCCTATGACCATGCAGCTGGCTATACTCCAAGAACGGTTACACGCCTTAGGAGAAGAGAATCAAGCCATGTGAAGCTCCAATATAACCTTCCAAGATCCTATGACCATGCCGTTTTAGCCGTAGGCACTTATGTTTTGGAACTGCCCTCGGGGCATGTACTTGAACTTATAAACTGTTATTTTGTACCTAGTTTGACTAGGAATATAATTTCTGTATCTATGTTAACCCAATGCGGGTATACTTTTGTATTTAGAAACACTGGGTGTTTTGTGTATAAAAAATGATATAGAAATTTGCACAGCTGATGCAAATAATGGTCTTTATATTTTGAATATAAATCAATCTCAAACATATAATGTAACAAACAAAAGTCTTAAAGTAAGTAACCAAGATGAAACTTATATGTGGCATTGTCGTCTGGGACACATAAACAAGACACGCATATCCACACTTCGAAGAGTGGGTACTTGGACGGATTTGATCTAAATTCATATGAAGTCTGCGAATCTTGTTTATTAGGCAAGATGCCTAAATCACCTTTTAGCGGTAAAGGTGTACGCGCCACTGAACTGTTAGCCCTCGTTCATAGTGACGTATGTGGGCCCATGTCTAGCCAGGATAGAGGTGGATATGAATACTTCGTAACCTTTACGGATGATGCATCACGTTATGATTATGTGTATCTTATGAGACACAAGTCGGAAACTTTTGAGAAATTCAAAGAGTTTCGAAACGAAGTAGAAAAACAGACTGGCAAAAGTTTTAAGACATTACGGTCGGACCGTGGTGGCGAATACTTGAGCAATGAGTTTCTTGATTACTTGAAAGAATATGGTATTCTTTCACAGTGGACTCCTCCCGGAATACCGCAATTAAATGGTGTGTCCGAACGGAGAAACCGCACTTTGTTAGACATGGTGAGGTCTATGATGAGTCGCACAGAGCTACCTATTTCCTTCTGGGGATATGCATTGAACAATGCAATACTTATTTTGAATAAGGTTCCATCAAAGTCTGTTCAACGGACTCCATATGAAATATAGACAGGAAAGAAACCGGGTTTCTCATTCCTGAAGATTTGGGGTTGCTGGGCATACGTCAAACGTTTGGAAGGTACCAAACTAGAACCCAAATCGGATAAATGCCTATTTGTAGGATATCCTAGGGAAACAAAGGATATTACTTCTATCACCCACAAGAGAACAAAGTATTTGTTGCTCTACATGCGGTTTTCCTTGAGAAAGAATTCCTAAATATAGTGATAAGTGGGAGGAAAGTAGAACTCGATGAAAATCGGAGTGATACTGTTCCTGGCACAGAATCCTTAACGGAACATGAACAGTCCATCAGGGATGAGACTGTACCACAATCTTCGAATACACAAAGACCGTGTAGGTTGGAGAGAGTCAGAAAACAACCTGAGAGGTATGTGTTTCTGATCTCACCTTATGTGGATATTAATCTTATTGAGGAGGACGAGTCGGCTATGTATGAGGAAGCGATACAAGGTATCGACTCCGGTTTATGGCAAGATGCCATGAATTTCGAAATGGATTCCATGTATATCAACCAAGTTTGGACACTGGTTGATGCACCAGAAGGCGTAAAGCCCATTGGATGCAAATGGGTCTTCAAAAAGAAGACCGGCATGGATGGCAACATACAAACGTACAAAGCTAGACTTGTAGCGAAAGGGTATCGTCAACGACATGGTGACGATTATGACAAAACTTTTTCACCAGTTGACATGATTAAATCCATTCGGATAATGCTTGCTATTGCTGCATAATTCGATTACGAGATATTGCAGATGGACGTCAAAACCGATTTCCTTAACGGAAACCTTTTGGAGGATGTTTATATGCAACAGCCTGACAGTTCTTTCGCACCAAGACTTGCAAACAAGATTTGTAAGTTAAATCGATCAATTTATGGATTGAAGCAATCATCGCAGTCTTGGAACCAACGTTTTGATGAGATCATAAAAGAATATGATTTCATTCAAAACGAGGATGTTCATTGTGTATATAAGAAGGTTAGTGGGAGCGCACTGACATTCATTGTCCTTTACGTTGATGATGTATTGCTTATTGGCAATGATATTCCCATGTTAACATTGGTGAAAGCTTGGCTTTCAATAAAATTCTCCATGAAAGATCTGGGAGAAGCATCCTTTATTCTAGGAATAAAGATCTACCGGGATAGATCTAGAAAGCTGCTTGGACTCTCCCAGAGTACATATGTTGACAAAGTGTTGAAGAGATTCAACATGGATCAGTCCAATAGGGGACTGTTGCCAGTGTCACATGGCGTCACTTTATCTAAGGACATGTGTCCTAAAACTCAAGATGAGAATGACAGCATGAGTCAGATACCGTTCGCTCGGCAGTCGGATCGATCATGTATGCCATGATATGTACGTGACCTGATGTCTCCTATGCTTTGAGCAGGTGTAGTCGCTATCAGGGCGATCCAGGTGATAGTCACTGGATGGCGGTTAAGAATATCCTTAAGTATCTTACACGAACTAAGGATGATTTCTTAATCTATGGAGATAGAGAACTTGAGGTAACTGGGTTTACCGATGCAAGTTTCCAAACCGATAAAGACGACTGTAAATCGCAATTCGGGTACATATTTTGTTTGAATAACGGAGCAGTAAGCTGGAAATCATTCAAGCAAGAGACTGTTGTTGATTCAACAACAGAAGCAGAGTATATTGCTACAGCTGAAGCAGCAAAAGAGGCAGTTTGGATCCAAAAATTCCTAATTGGATTAGGAGTAGTTCCGTTAGCAGTTGAACCTGTTCCATTGTATTGTGACAATAACGGGGCTATAGCGCAGGCTAAGGAATCGCGGTCTCATCAACGATCCAAGCATGTTCTTCGACGTTTCCATCTGATTCGTGAGATCATACATCGTGGCGATGTGAAGATCGAGAAGGTCGCATCAGAGGACAACATTGCAGATCCGCTGACGAAAGCTATTCCTCAGCAAAAGTTTGAGCGACATGTACATAGTTCATGTATTAGATGCTTGAGTGACTGGCTTGGCCAAGTGGGAGATTATTAGACAATTATGACCCATAGCGTCACTATTTGTAAAAGACATTGTGGTTTTTGTACAAATTAATTATGTAGCAATGAAATTGCATTTTATCATTTTGTAATTTGATTACTTAAATATATAAATGATAAAAGTCCATATGATTAGTTCCAGATTATAAGATATGAGACAGTATCAATCCATAAAGGTTTAATCATTAAATATCCGTAGTCGTAGTATTATCGAGACTGGACATCGATAATGCGGAATAGACTCGTATTGCACTTGTGCGTGTTATAGAAGCGTAATGACATAGTTCTCATATATTTAAGTATTGGATACTTATGCAAGTGTGATATGAGGTTGTGTTTTACCGATGGTACGGAAACAGCTTCGCTCTGGATAGACCCCGGTGAATCCCATTGGTAGTATGACTATGTGTCTATGGGAGTCCGCATCAGGGTATGTGTATTTGGTCTTAACCTGAGACTTACATCGCTAGTACTTGCGACAATCAATACGCTTTGGTTTTGGTCATCTAGGACTTTAACAGGTTCTGTGTACGCCTCTTCTGGGTTTATTGAGAATCGTAATGTATTGGGTGTGATGTCAAGATGGAAGTATCACTTCAGTCATATGGAGATGATGATCACGCATGGATACAGAACTGGTACTCTAAATTGGTTGCAACCATCGGGATAATATGACTTGGTCATGATTATCCGATTAAAGAGACTAGTTGTTTGTAATCCGATATATGCTTCTTACGTGGCAGACACTATTCCAGCCCGAGGCCTTGCATGTGACATCCGATACTGGATCGCAATACGCAATACTACTTATACTACGCATGATATAGATTATATATTCCATTAAGAATATTTCTGGAGAATTGGGTAGACACGGTGCTTTGCTAGAAGCCAATCATGTCTCGTAAATCGGTAAAAACGTAGTACAAGTTACGTATGTGTTCGGATAGTCCGACGACCGGATTTACTGCCAACATATCCAAGGATCTCTTGGGTCGCTTCCCGAAGATTCACCGATGACGTATGATTCGAACATAATTAATCTTGGATTAATTACGGAAAGATTTTATCTAGGATAAAATATTATTTGAAGAGAAAGAAAGATTAATTTGGAATTAATCGATAAAATAATATATTCGATATATTAAACGAAATTAGATTTCGACGCGCAATTAAAATTGGATTTTAATTCGGGCAAACGAATTAATTTAGAATTAATTCGCGAGCGACGTGAATAGTAAATTTGATTTAATTACGTCGCAACGGAAAATTCGTTAATTCGGAATTAATGAAACCGAGCCCGAGATGTGTTTGCGATGCCACTCCGATTTTGAATCAAGTGCGGCCACAAGTCACATCACTCGTCACATCGCTCGTCACATCACATGTCACTTTAGTGATGGATGTCCATTCACCTTTTTGGTGAGTGACAACTAGTCACTATTCATGATGTTGGTTGTTGAGAGCCTTTAATGCCATTTTGGCTCCAAATTTGAGTTTTGACTTTTTGAAAGCCATATACCAAACTTTGGTAACACTTTTGGTATAACTTGTTTTTAGAAAACAAAATCAAAACACTCTCTCTCTCTCTCCCTTTGCTCATTGCTGTGAGCATCCACCAAGAACAAAGAAAATTGTTTTCTTTCTACATTTGCTAGCACACATCAAAGGATCATAAAAGGTGATAGGGAAACCAACCTTGGAGCTTGGAATCCTTTCAAAAACTTGGAGCTCATTCATCTTCTACAAAGGATCACCTTGGCCGAATTCAACAAAGAGATTTTGGTGTTCATCTTCTTCAAAATCCATTCAATGTAAGTGTGATTCCGCCTCACTTCTTTGAGTATTCATTCTTTTCATTGCTTAAATATGATATTGGGACCACATTAGAAACCAACACAGGTTACCGGAGACATCCCCTATAGACTCATGTCGAGTCAAGTTGAAGACTTGGATTACTCAATATCCAAACGATTCATGTCTTATGAAGTATACCCTGAACCTTCATCTGGTTCAGTCGACTAGGGACATTCCACATGGCTCATATCAAGTCTAGTTCATAAACATGGACTGCATTTTAACTAGAAGAAACACTAAAAAATTACACGGCTCTTCTGTCCAAACACATGAAAGGCTTTACTGAACCATCCAATGGACAGAGGATAGTGCTGAGAACTATGCATTCTTGACAGGTACTCTTACATCTTGTTTCATACGACATGCATTGAAATACTCTCCAAGTTAAGGACTTTTTAACTTAGAGAGTATGAGACAAACTGTACGTGCTAAATTTGGGCCAAAGTGTATTTTCGTATTTTCACCATATGCCTAGTATCAGACTAAGCCCAACTCTTTTTGATAGCCCAAATTAGAGGCTAAGATTGTGCCAAAGATCTGAACTCCTCTCAGGCCCAATTAAAGCCTTCAGGGTAGCCTATCGGTCATTCGAACGGGTCCCCCACCGAAAAACATCACATTGGCTGATGTATCCCCCTTCATAAACAAAAAATATATTTTCACATGCGAATATTCTTCATCATCGAAAGATGAAGTCTTGAGCACGTTGTGGACCCCGTCGCCAGAAATGTCAGCATGTTGTGGGTCACATCATCATAAATACAGCTCCTGTTACAGCTATAAAGTGACTTCATTCCACCTATAAAAGGATACGTAACTCAGCATACGGGGGGCTCATGGAAGTCTTAGCTCTCATACTTGAGCTCTCTAAGCTTCATACTCTCTAAACATCGGCCACCGCCCTCACGACAGTCAACAAAAGTCAAGGTAACTTCCGACCTTGTTCTTCCATTATTTACAGCTCGTCTTCACTACTGACTTGAGCGTCGGAGTGCCTACGGCACCCACCACACCGGTGGGCAGTACTCCCCGCTCACTCTACCTTTGTTTTGCAAGATCGCTAGTGCCCCCAACCTACAAATTCTCGATTGTGGACCTCGGGCGAAAGCCAGAGTCCACAACAAGTACCTTGTTCATAAAGAGCTGACATATCTGTTTATCTTCTCTTCTCTAACAGCCAAAAAAATCTCACGACAAAAGTCTGATGTGTTATGGTATGATTTTTTATAGGATTTGATATTTATGATTCTCACTAAAAAGTCTCACACAATTACACATATAAAAAAAAAAAAAATTCAAAATAAGTAAGTTTTTCAATATCATAAGACATTTTATTACTTCTTTAAAATCCTGATTGAATATCACTAGATTTAGACGCTCTTTTTAAAAAATCATAATAATCTTAATGGAATACCACAAGACTTTTTAAATTATTTAAAAATCTTAATTGAATACCACAAAATTTATTTACCCCAAAATAGTTTTTTAAAATCTCAATTGAATACACTCTCTTAGATTTCGATTTGAATCCAAGATTCGAAATAAATTTATGATATCAAGATTTAGGATATTTTTTTTTATCTCCAATCATAATCGAGATATAACGGGATGTTCCGATTACTATTAAAAGATGTTCCAATTATCATCCCTATATCAACTAGCGTACCCAAATAACTAAAATCCCTATTATATACATAATAAAATTGGTTAATAGAGCTGATCACTTTTTGATCAATCACAATGCTTTAATCACTTGTTACGTCATATTTTGATCAATCATAATAAAATTGGTTAAAATGGTGTGTCTGCAATTTATATTGGATTATCTCCACACGTTAATTTGTTCGTGATATAAATATATGTTACAATAATCATCATATCGAATCAATACGTTCTCATTTATGATATAATTAAAACCCATTTATCAACTTGTTATGTCATAATTGTGTTAATCGTATCATATTCCATTGAAAATAAGATATTAAAATAAATGAATAAAAAATTGTTCATCTCATCTAATTGATCGATCAAAATCTTGTCAAGACTGTAATGCTGAAAATAATTCCAAATTAAATTAAACGACTGAAAACTGATAATACTTATTTTAAAAACAATGGTTCTATTGATTGATTAAGAAAAGGAGTTGTTCATTTACATACACAGCCATCCAAATATTTGATCACCATGTGCAATTTAAATGTTATAAAAGATGTGAGGCAATCCATTAAAATGGAATCTTAATTCATGAAGAAACCTTGATGACAAATTAAAATTTGGTGAAAATTAAAACCAACAATGAGAAAATGTATAGATCAATACCTCCCTTTTACTAGGCTACCTTGGATCTGAGATACTACTTGATTCTACACATTTTACCAGTTGAAGGAGCTACCGTCGTTCAATTTCTTCCTCGGCTTCATTGAAAAATGCTACTCACTGAACAATCATCATGAACACGCCATATAGTTTCACCCAACAGGTTGGCTACCGAAAGAACAGTTAACTCGGGGAAGTAGTTCTTCTCTGCTACTGGGATTGTATTTGTAACGATCACCTCTTGGAACAAGCCACCCGACAACCTCTCTATTGCAGGAGGGCTGTGAGAAAATGAAACAAACAAACAAAAACAATGATAAAGTTCACAGGGAATACTTGGCTCCAGTCTCTTTTAAGAAATTCATCGAAACCTTGGGTAGTAAAAAAAAATAAAAAAGCGGGATGCTGAGGAAGGGTGAGATCAATGCAAACATCTGGAACATGTTAAAATTTCCAACAATCTATACAACTTAGATACCCTACTGAATCCACATAAAGTCATGTGGTCAAAAGAGAGGGAGTTGATAAATTTCTGGTTTGTTATCCGACATTCCGACCTGTAATCCTAGAGCTGTAGAGCATCCTTATTCCCTTCCAATACCCGACTTTTGTGGAAGCAAAACTAACTAGTGGCCTTTTTTATAGTGTACTTGGAAAATTCACCTTCACCATGTCATCATCATATGAAAGAACTAGAAATTAGTCGTGGAACATTCCTTGAAGTTGCCACCCAAAATAATCAACTCTTGGAAAAAACTTGAAAGGGAAATACTATGCTTACAAAGAAACATAAGATAAAATCAAACGCCATAAAATTTGGATGTTACCTGAAAACGGCATGAGTGCAGCATGCATAAACTTCCCTGGCACCTTCTTGATGTAAAAGCGCCGCACCTTTTGCAATAGTCCCTATTACCCACATACACATGAGGTTACCAGATCACCAAAAGAAATGATTATTACTATGTTATTATATGGTCGGTACAAAATCCAACATTGAAATTCAGATAACAGAAGTATGAGAAACAAATGCAAGAAATACTCCAAGGATTGAAGTTGCATTGATGCATTCCCAATTGTCGTTACAGGTCTATGATGCAGTTTGAAATGAAGTTTAGTTGACTAACCAGCAGTGTCAATCATGTCATCCATCATTACGGCAACTTTTCCTTTGACATCGCCAATTAGGTTCATCACCTGAAGTATAAATGTTAAGCATAATGAGGACGTGAATGACGTAATAACACGCCGAAGAATAAAGATGATATGGATGAAAGTATTCCTTTCCATCGACACATCTATTAAACTTAGCAAAAAAGGACAAACTGAAAATGCACACAGAAAATAGGACAACTATCTATCTGTGATGGAGCATACATCATCGACACTACCATTTTGATGAAAACTAGGTCCATAAACCACAACATTTATCCGCATCCTAGCAGAAAAATTATCGAAACAACAGTCAATAACCATTTGCATGTCACAGACATTGGTGACTCTAGGTGTGAGAATTCATAACGAACAATACAATAGCACTGCAACTGACTTCAATATTTTCCAGAAACTGCATAAATATTTAAAAATTTAAGCTGAGGAAACATAATGAGAGCAGAGTTGTAGTACTGTAATTACCTCTGCAACATTGTGTCCATGACGCCTTTTATCTACAATGGCTAAAGGTGCATCAGATAACTTTTTTGCAAAAGCACGTGCTCTTGCCACTCCACCCACATCAGGTGAAACGACCACCAAATCATTAGAACAAATCGTCTTACTCGCAAGATAATCAAGAATCACAGGCTACAGTGCAGATGATAAGCCATATTAACAAAGTTAGTGAATAATAAACTTTTTCAGACCATTCAGTGATAATAAATCAGTTACACTCCAGAATAAAAAACTGTCCTAATTACCTGACAGTATACATGGTCTACTGGAATATCAAAGTAACCCATGGATTGCCCAGAATGAAGATCACAAGCAAGAACACGGTCTGCACCCGCCTCTGTTAAAAGGTTTGCGACGAGTTTTGCTGCAATAGATTCTCGCCCTTGAGTCTGCAAAGAATCAATATAGACACATATAGGAAAGACAAATAAAAGCATCTTTGAACAAAAACATTTTCATAATATCATTGTCTTTCTTTAAATGCACCTCCAAAGACAGAGAGATCAGAATGAGCAGCTGTTTATCTAATTGTCTAGGGCATAATCTATATAAGGATCTCATCAGATCTAAAAATTATTTCATCGCTCAAATGTACGTCGAATTTCCTTCGAGTTTTGGAATCTATTATACAAAATATAGGTTTCAGCAGACAAGTTCAACTAAAGTGCATAGCAGGTTATATTCACCTTTCTGTCAGCTCTAGCATATCCAAAGTATGGAATCACAGCTGTGATATTCTTGGCCGATGCTCTACGACACGCATCTATCATTATCAAAAGCTCCATGAGATTTTCATTTGCTGGTGGGCAGGTGGGCTGCACCAAATAAACATCACACCCTCTAACACTCTCTTGCAACTGAACGTAAATTTCACCATCAGCAAATCGCTTTATGTTGATCTTTCCCAATTCCACGCCCATGTAGCAAGCTATTTCCTAAGAAACAATAATATAGAGTTGTAAATAACAAAGTTCCACAAATTTTAAGAAAACAAAGTTTGGAAAAGAAAGGTTTTGGAAGGAACATATAATTGCCGACGTCTTTCATATAGATAAACAACATTACCTATAAATTTAGGAAAGAATTTTACTATGGTACAAAACATAAAAACTAATGAAATTGCAAACTTTAAAAGTAAAGCATGTAGAGCAACTTTGAAAAGTTTTATGTGCCAACATTTACATGAGGGTGTAAGTTGTGAAAAGCTAATATAAGCCTACGAGGGAAAGAAGAAGCCAAAAATGCAAGTCATTGAATGTGTAAGAAATCGTAAGTGGTTTTGATGATGACAATTTAACGAGGCGAAGTATTTCCAATTTGATCCCATAGCTGATGTCGTTGATATTGTCTAAAAAGAGGATTAGGCAGAAAAAGTAAAAAGATAAAAGAAGAAAACAACTCAGAAAGTTTTACAAATTAAAGAACGGGCTACACAGAGTAGGAATTGATGCTTTTAGATGATAACGATAAGTATATCCAAGAATTTTAAAGGCTTTTTAAATCATTTTATAATGATGGTAACATAAATATCAAGGGAAGAGGCATCCCATCAGTTTATTAGACATTGCTCAATGATTTTAGATAGTTTGTTCTGACAGCTTGTAGCTAGATGAAATATGGGTAAGTCCACTTTAAAAGGAACGTCCAATCAAAGGTCATACCTAGTGCACAAGGCTGTCGCTAGGAAAAGGTCATGATGTACACAGCAGCCTACCCCTGTTTTTTCACAGTGTTTCTAGGGTTCAAACCTAGAAAGCACGGACAACTTGTTTTGCATTCCGTGTCCGTATCCGAAACATTTCGGACACCGATACTTGAAGGACACTTGAGGAAACGTGTCCTTAAAGTTTTCAATTGATTAATTTTTTTTTTTTTAAAAAAAAATATTATGATTTTGATTTTTTTATATTTCTTTAAATCAATTATTTTATTTTTATGTTCATATGTATATTATAAATTTATTTCAAATAATTAATTATAAAAAATATAATTATTTGATTTTATTTGACTTTATTTAACGTTTCTCTAACGTGTCCGTATCATAACATTTTGAAAATGACGTTTCTCGTATCCGACCCGTGTCCGTGTCCGTGACTGTGCAACCTAGATTCAAACCTATGACCAAGTGGATACAAATTAATACTTGATCATCGCACTAGACACCACCTTCGGTCTAATCAAAAGGGACAAAAGCAACAAAACATGTAAACCTTCGTCTGTTTCAGCACAGTAACAAGCATCAACAGCTAATTCATAAACTTCCACATCATATAAAACAGACTCATCAACATACATTAAATTCAAGGAAATTTAAAGTGGCCGGAAAAAAACAGATAGGTAAATTTTGAAAAAAAAATACCTGGGAAAGTGCAGGATTGGCGGTGCCAGTGAACAATTTGATCCTGTTATTAGTTCTGTTAGCAGTTTTCTCCATACGCGCGGTTTCCAAAAACTTGGGCAGCGTCCGTTCATTAAGAATTGGAATATTAGGCTTCCCATTTGGAAAATTAAACGGCTCCGGCATGTCACATCTCTACCACCATTAAAATAAACAAAAAGAGCCCAAGTTTTCATAAGTGAAAGCAAATTAATCACAGAAAATTAAGATGCAAAATCAAAAGAGATGTGAATGCGCTTACAATGGCGTTAGGGGCGTGGATTCGAGAGCGAGAGTCCCTGAAAGAGAGAGTTATGGGATTTGGGTTACTGAGTGAACAGCGAGAAAAGATTGGCGACGAACAAGAAGCCGTCGTCGAAGATTGGGAAGTCACTGAAGCCATTTTCTCAGAGTTTGTAGTTACGGTGAGAGATTTTCACTGGCTTCGTTGCTTTTTCTGCCCCGACTTTTTTTTGGATTTTCATATTTTCTTTCTTTCTTTATTTTTTTTTTACATATGTTTATATAGCAAGTGTAGGTGGCTTTTTTAAGCAAGTAGACGGTGCCGTTTTGTACTTGCCAAATTTGTTACTAATTAATTAATTTAACCCTTTTTTATATTCAATTACCATATGAAATGAAATTTAAAAAAAAAATAAAAAAATTACTAATATAATAACAATCCTAGTCTTTTGAATTTTTTTTTTTTATATGAGTACTCCTACCGAATTTTTGTCTTTTTGTTGTTTTTACCATTTCGAATTCGAATACAAAAACAAAAACTCATTCCTGTTTTCGGACAGGATGGTTCGATCGGGAATTGATCATAAATTCGGTTCGATCAAAGATAAAAAATTAATCTGATAAAATCGGTCCAATTTTTATTTGTTTTTTTTTTACATTTTTAATTTTTAATTAAATAAAATTATTTATTACGTAAACTTTTTTTTTTCGATTTTTTGGACACGGTTCAACCGGTCGAACTAATAACTCATTTAATTTTTTATATTACCGGTTCGATCTCAGGTCCAATTATGAAAATATGTTATAATGAAGTACTCACAAAATATAATGCCAAAAACTACAAGTCATTTTTCCCCTTATTGGGGAAAGAGTCCATATGTGGTATGGATTTGATCACAATATGAGAATGAATTGGAAGAGTAGTTTTACAAAATTGAAGAAGAGTAAAAATTAAAATCAAAATTTCAAATATATATTCGTCTAATATTACATTGATTAATGAATTAGAAGTCTTGTCCAGTCCTAAAGTCAATAATATTTGTGGGAATTTGAAATTCATAAAAATTATCTTAATGTTGTATCAAAGTTAAAATATAAACCAAAAACTGCTTCAAATAAGAAGAATAAAATTCAACCCAATACTTTATAAAATTTGTCTTAATATATCAAAGTTAAAATATAAACCAAAAACTGCTTCAAATAAGAAGAATAAAATTCAACCCAATACTTTATAAAATTTGTCTTAATATATCAATGTTAAAATATAAACCAAAAACTGCTTCAAATAAGAAGAATAAAATTCAACCCAATACTTTATAAAATTTGTCTTAATATATCAATGTTAAAATATAAACCAAAAACTGCTTCAAATAAGAAGAATAAAATTCAACCCAATACTTTATAAAATTTGTCTTAATATATCAAAGTTAAAATATAAACCAAAAACTGCTTCAAATAAGAAGAATAAAATTCAACCCAATACTTTATAAAATTTGTCTTAATATATCAAAGTTAAAATATAAACCAAAAGCCGCTTTAAAGAAAGGATAATTAAAAAATAATAATCTCTTACGCAACATAGGATTGACAAGTTTTCCAGTCCTATTCCGTTTGATATGAGATTCGAGATATATATTTTTTTTATAAAAAAAAAAATCTAGAAATTTTTAATAATACAAAATAAGGTGAAATGAAATTTAATTGGGCGGGATAAAATTTAACAGAATGTGAGATGGTTTTTTTTATCTTACATATGTAACCCAATTTTTGGCCCGATTACTCAACCTAAAGGTGGGTTTCCTTGATATTTAAAATTTGAGCTCGTAAAATTGAGTCAAAAATTAAATTAAGAAAGAACCAATGAATCCATAGGGTAAGCTACGTGGTGTGAAGGATGGAGGCCATGGAGCTCCCAATTGCTAGTACTTTTTTTGGTGGGTTTGTTCCACGTGGAGAATCAAATCAAAGTGTAGATGGTTTTGTAGATTCTTCACCATAGAAACATTTTCTTTATGGAAGAGCCCAGACAGTAATGGCTGGCTATAATTTGCTTATCCATTCAATGGTTTCTGATTCTTTGAACCATGAAGAAGAAGGTTTAAAATTCTTGTTCTAATTTTGTGGAAAATGATTAAAAAAAAAATTATTCCTTTTTCTTTCTAAGGACACTTTGGTATCGTTTAACCGTATTGTTACAACCATAAACTCTTTGCTATTTTACGTAAAATAATGTGATATAACTTTATCGATTAGATGAAAATATCACATGACTCATGATTTATTTTCATTATGGGAAATAATCAGGGTCACTAATTATTTTCATAATTATATATTAAGTTCATTTTTTTTTATAATTACGCATCAGCTCTATGCTATTCTAACATTAAAGGATCGTTGTTGTATTACAGTAGTAGAGATGGTAATGGAAACGTCATGTCTAGTTTCAGTCTTGTCCTCTATTATGATTCGGGATTAAAAAATTATCCCGAATATTGGTCGAGTTTTTGAATCAAAATGAAAAATCATCCCAAATCATACCTAAAATTTTGTTTAAGCCGATTTTCATCCTGAATCCTGCACCGCTCAGTATGAGATACCAAATCCTGACCAAATTTTGAGATTTTCTGCCAATCTTAAGCATGGGAACCTAATAGGTATTTGTTCATGATTTTACACGTTATGCTAGCGCATGTGTCGCTCAAGTAGTATAAAGATATTGAACCCACAAGGTTATCGTATTAATTATCATAAATAGACA